>JAGDQP010019433.1:0-34870 GCA_022664845.1 Lepisma saccharinum
TCTTGCCTAAGCTTTTTCGGTCGTGGAGATTCTGGGTGGCGCTATTCACTCGACTGACGTTTCAATTCAGGCTCGTAGGATCTTCCCCACGTTTCGTCACTTGCAATAATAATGTGCAAGAAGTCATCATCTTCCGCATGGTAACGTTGAAGGTGTAGGCGGGCACATTCCCACCTATGCCACTTTTGAACCTCGGTCAGAGCATGGGGTACTCATCTGGCTTCAATTTTCCGCATGCCAAGATCTTGTGTTAGCATGCGGAACACTGATCCGGACGAAATGTTCATCTCCTTCGCCGATCACCGTCAAGCAGTGTCCGTAGTCTTGCAAGATGAATTTCGTGCGTAGTCGTTCGCATATGCCCTCCACCGTGCATTTTGTCTGTTGACTGTCGTCCCGCCTGAAATGCTGCAACCCATCTCGCCACTGTCCGATACGGTAGAGAAGCTTCACTACAGTCTTCTACTAATCCTCTGTGAATCGTCCTAGCATTTCGCCCTCGTGTCACCTGGAATTTGGTAAACACACGCTGTTCTGCACGCGTGAACATTGCGTTAGGGCGGTATTTCACACAACAATCACTTTAACACTGTCTACTCGCCACGCACACCGTAATATGGGACCGCAGCAGCGTTGAACTGACTCGTACACATCCACGGCACACACTACGTTCGTCATTTGTCTCCTGCCCACACGACACTCCAGTCGTAGCAGTGTTGCCAGTTCGAGTTAAATGACCCTCGTATATCATAAGGAAGAATATAAAATTGGTTCCGGAGGATCAGGTTGTACGTGGGGGAGGGGATTCATAGAAAATAATGGTGTAAAATAGGTTTTTGACCAATTTTCGACCAAAAATGGCCGCCCGCCATTATGGCCTAAAACCAGTTTTATATTTTGGGAACATGTTTATACATTTTATTTAGACCATAAAGAATAACAAAAATTAGTTCTCCCGATGAATCATGGAAGTGTGATTCCCCTGGCTTCCCTAGTATATCTTGCCTCTTCCTAAGTTCGTCAACTCACACCAGTTGCCCGTGTTACATGACTCTGAGAATACTACATACTCCTACAAACATCATTGGAGAAGTTTTGGATGGAGGGAGGTATCAGCACATCGAGGCAGTCAGCTACTGTCCCATGACTTACGTATGGCGTGTGCAATAACTCTCGGAAGAAAAAAAAAAAAAATAGGTATATCATAAATGGTGGAAAAAATATAAAATTATTTCCGCTCCCGAATTCAACAGTGAGTTAGCCTGTATCTTCTAAGAAGACTGCCTAATTTATGTATTTTGTCTCGTATGATCAATGGATCCGTACATCCATTTTTTTCAGTGATTTACCAAATAAGTTCTTTCGTTTGCGATGCTCTTACAACTTGAATCAGATGTGTCATCCACTTCAGTCTACATTTCTTTTGGAGAAGTATTTATGCACCAAAACATCAGCATTTAAAAATATATCGTTCTGTGTGAAATGGGTGTGGAAACTTAAGCTTTTAACTTGACCTTTCACATCAGTGAGTCCAGTGACCCATGCCAAATTAGGGTGGTGAGTATCCAGTTCACCATGTTCAGATACCTTTATCTTTCAGCTGCAATTTCGCCATCGTTCGGTTAAAGTACTTATTTCTTCTACACTATAAACTAAAACTTTCGTAGTACTAGGGAAATTACGTGAAATTAAGACTTAAGTATTTAATACCGGCACTGTATTTACTGTATAGTGCTCTGGAAATATGTGAATAGGCAGTAGGAAAACCTGGAAAGTTCAGGGAATTCGTTCTAACACAATGAGCGTGAACCCTCGTATAATCTGCGCATTCGCCAGTCATATTTGGCGTAAAAAGTAGAAATGCAGACCAATGAGTATTGAGCTTATGTTTAGACTTTAGACTTAATCGAATCAAGAAGTCGTACGATCATTTTCGGAGTTCTCAGTAGCCCCACTTTCACCCCATTTTCTTAGTTAGGTAGATTAAAGTACATCTGAAAATCATCACTTCCGAGCAATTTATTATTTCCTAACTTCTTGCGCTAGTTAACACGGAAGCGAGTCAAGGGTTTAGGAAATGAATTTTAAGAAATCATCCATATCCTTGTTCTGTTTAAATTTCGCAGATGTGTCTCATTAAGTTTTGTTGAATCTACAGATTGACTTATTCTTGTCAGTTAATTCATCTAAATAGATGTCCATTCAGATGCAGAATATTAATTAGACGAATTCTTTTTTCTGCTACTCGTGCCGCATTATTTTATTATAGAGAAAATTATTGCGGTGTTGCAAAGCTATTAAGCATTTAAAGCACCAGTCGGTCGGATGCTAATGTAACTACTTTGCTACACAAAAACTCCATCCATAATGATTTTTTTAAGCACTTACGTATGCTGTAATATGAGAATATTATTTCAGTATCATATTTGTATTTGAAACTAAATAATGGTTAATTATTTGGCCATAATTAGTTTAGAAGTCAAATGTGATAATCGTAAATATAATCATTTTAAGTTCTAGTGTGATATTGGTAATTATAATCCGTACTGAAATGGGCTCTCTACATCATGTGAGGCCAAATTTCATGTTTAGTTAATACATCGTTCCTTCCTTTTATGTTCTTTAAACTGTAAAAGATTAGGTGGCGCAGGAAGATTTTCCCAGTTTGCAAAAATTTACTATATTATCGTATGTAATTACCTGAGAAGGCAGTGTTGATTCAGTGTAGAATAACGTTAACCTAGGGTTTAATGTGTCTTGATCAATCTACAGGGGGGAAAAGTATTGACCTTCGAATTAAAGCACATTACATTATGTAATTATGCATGGTTTACGGTAAACCAGTTCGCTTATTAGCTGTTCGCCTGTCCAACATTACGCATTACAGTGGCGTGTGGTAGTTGTTTTTCTGAGTTGAGGTTGAGTTGGATATCCGATCCGTGAGTGATTTCTGTCCACGACTTTTAGCTAAGTAGGAGACAGGAAAACTCAAACAATTAATTTTTAACGTCACAGGCACATAAATTGTTGTTATTGTACAGTAGAACCTCGTTAATCCGTCACGTACGGGGCTGAGACCATGGTCGGAACACAAGAAAGGTCGGTTTATCATAGTTGTACAAATAGTTAAGACTCCTTCAGTTAAGTCCTTCAAAGTCAATGTAACGTCCGCGTTTTCGTTGCCATAATGCCACTAAACTACTAAGGAAGCCAATTTTTAACACAAAGAAGCTGTACACTGTCAAAATTCACTGTTTTAACAACAAACTGGTGAAACAAAACGTCAGAACGCACTGGTGAAGTACCAGCTAACTAATTCAACAAACTACTTAGTATTTCAAGGAGAAGTACAAAAATCCGCCGACATTTCTCAACTTGCGTCATTATCGGATTATGCGAAGAGTCGAAACATCGGAGGTCGGATTACCGCGGTTCTGCTGTAAATGATGTTTTTGAAAATCCTATTGAACTGTCTTTTCGGTGTTGATCTGCCAGAGTAAATATGATAGTAGGCTCCTAAGTTCCTTAATTTTCAGTTTTTCTTCATGGTGGATCTGACCAAAGCTTTTACTTTGTAGATTATTTATGGAATTCACAATATAGGGAAGGTCGTGTCTAGTTGGTACATGATACACATTTTTATAACGAAGTAGCTGATATGTCCGCCGAACAGGTAGCCGTGCGTTCTAAGGCGTTAGGTCATCAACTCGAAGGTCTTTGGTTCGAATCCCGGCAGGAGCATGAATGTTTGTGGATTTTAACTGGGTACTGGGTGTAAATGGTTGAATCGTGACGGGTCGAAGTCAAAATTTACTAGACTGGCCAATATCCGTCCTTCGGTGCGGGGTCAGCGTTGACTACACTTAAGCGTAAATGTCACCGGGACTTAGCATCACCGAAAACTATGGATTCGACATCAATCGAGGTCATTTTTGACATTTTTCACTCCTTATCACCCCTATGCCGATAGGAACTCAACTTGAACTTAACGGCATCGGGAGTGTCGCTATTCATCTCAGCAACCCCGAAAATTATGGATCCGGCACTAATATAGGTCGTTTTCGATTATTTTTACATGTGGATGAGTGGTAATGCTCGCTGCCTGCAATCAAAGCGCCCTGGGTTTAATTCCCAGTGAAGAGACATGTGGTTCGGAGCCCACGTTAAATTATAGGCCCTGTTCTTAGGACGTCATCTTCATGCGAGGGGAGGCAATAGCAAACCTCCTTCGGTTCACCTTGCCTTAGGACCTTCGGGTAAGAATCTGCCTTTGGACAGAACACCCACCATAATTCCCTGCAGTATGCCTTCGTTATTCAACTGGTGTTCGCAGCGAAGGTTTTTTTTTTTTTTCCATGGCCCACGTTGTTAGGGCTTCAGATTTTAATTGCTTAAATTAGGTATGGCGTGGGCCATTCCAGGCCAGCTCCGTCCATTCGAATTTGACTTGTACAACCATTTTTGTTAAAAATGGGATATCTTGCATACATATATATGCATTTTTACCGTTCAAATTATCGTTATTATTATCGTACTTATACCCGTAGTCACTTTAGGTCCCTTGATAGTGAAGCTTGACCTAGAGGGACCTTATAATCCTGCTCATGGTGTCCGTCCGTGCCCAGAAATTAAATTTCAGGAACTACAAGTGCAGAGATGCTTAAGGTATCGTTGGAAAGGTTTTGGCTAGACTAGCTCAGAGCCGCCGGAACATCCTTGAGTGGTGCAGAAGTCAGTGTTACCAACCCATTAAAAATAATCAGTTGTTCAGATTGCTTCCATTCAGTTAGAGCGATTATTTTATTACCGTCCTAAACGAACTGATGAGCTTCTAAGGACGACCTATAGTTTTTGTTAAAGTAGGATGCGAACCACTCTTCGATGGAATCAGTGACCACGCGCACAGAAAGCGAGCGCGCTGACCTCTCGGCCACTCCGTGATCCCCATTCAGTTAGACTTAGCTGCGCCAAGCTTGGCATAAACATTATTTGACACAATACAAAAAGACTAATTATGGGGGTGTCTGCGTCCCCAAGCACCCCACTTGGGTTCTATAGAATTATTATTTTTGAAATTGCTTCCATTACTTTAGGTATGTAGCACAAACTTGCATAAACATTGACACAATAGCCACATACTGTGGTGTTCCCGTTTCCAGGCACACCTTTGTCAGTGTTGCCAATCTGTGCCCAGAAAATATATCTCGTGAACCACAAGGTGTAAAAACGTGAATGAGGTGTCGTTGGATAGGTCTTGGCTAGACTAGCTCAGAGTCACCAAAACCGTGTTGATTAGTTCCCAACCATTGCCCCTTCAGTGTTGCCTAATCATTTTAAAAAAATCAGTTGTAAAATTGCTTCCATTCAGTTTACCTAGCTTCGCCAAACTTGGCATAAACATTATTTGACACAGTAACAAAATACTAAAAGGAGTCCACGTCCCCAAGTACACTTCACGTGCCAGTATTGCCAACCAATTTTCTATGAAATATATATTTTTTTTAATTGTTACTTTATACATAGCAGCACCAAACTTACCATAAACATTATTTGACACAATAGCAAGATACTGTGGATGTTCCCATGCCTAAGCATTCCGTTGTCAGTGTTTTCAAGCCGTGCCCAGATGGGCCGCGGTGGATCAACGGTTAGGACGCTCACCGCTGGGGCTTAGGATTGTCAGTTTAAAAAACACTACTCGTACCATGTGGACTTTGTGGTGGACGAATACCGTGTGCGTGGGTTTTCTCGGGGTTCTCCCGTTTCCTTGCACTTTCTTCATTCAACCAATCATCCCATCATCATCCATCCGGCCTGAGCCAAAAGTTTCCTAAAGGTCTTAAAATTAAATTCAAATTCCGTGCCCAGATATCATGAACCACAGAGCGTAGAGACGCGGCTGAAGTGCCGTTGAAAATGGCTAGACTAGCTCAGAAACGCCGGAACAGTTTTGATCCGTTCAGTATTCAACCATTTTAAAAATCAAGTGTTCGATTTGTTTTCATTCAGTAGACTTAGCTGCGCCAGACTTGGCATAAATATTATTCGACAGAATAGAAAAAGTGTCCCTGTTCCCAAGCACCCCACTTACCAGTGTTGCCAGCCTGTTGTCTATATTTAAAAAAAGATGCTTCCATTACTTTAGACTAGCAACACGAAACTTTGCATAAACATTGTTTGGCATAATAGAAACATATTGTGGGTGTTCCAGTCCGTAAGCAACCGGTTGTCAACGTAAAAATGAATGATTGCATGCTCAGTTTTCACCGTTGTAAGTAAATTCGAAAAAAAAAAAAAAAAAGCATCGGACCACCCTTTTACAATAGTGAATTGAGCCACAATTACGTCACTGCCACAATGTGTTTTGCCTTCCGTAAAATATGGTAAATGTGGCTGTTTTTTCATGGAATGCGCAATGCACTTCGTTACGGTTCCTGCATTACAGAAAGCGTTTGATAATCTTTTCATTACCTGCACAACAGCGGATCAATTCACAAAGCAAGGAATGCGGGATAATGGTTAGCTGAGATGGTTGATGCAATGGACTGGCTTACACAGAGTCTAGATCTCAATCCGTAGAACAAGTATGTGATGAATTATAAGGTCGACTGAGCACTAGTTCCTATCATCCAACATTGCAGGCTCCTGTTGCTGCAACCATTCTGGAAGGATATAATAATATTAATTGAAAACATTCAGATATCTGGTGGAAAGTCTCCTGCAGAGTGCAGGGTATAAGAAAGGCAAAAGGTTGACAGACCAACGCCATATCAAGAAGTTGCCGAGGGGACAGTTTGACGAGAGTAAGCGAGACAGTTTTGAAAAGTAAAATACATACTACTATACTATATGCATAAATGTGAAAATTTTTCTGAATTATGCAACCTGCATTGGGTAATTTGATATGAAATGACTCGTTTCTATTTTTTCAAGACAAATGTGGTATGGGTAGAATTTTTTGCCTAATCTGTTGCAAATTTGTAAAAGTGAACTCGTATTTGTATTTATGCGTGTCACATTGTTAGAAGTCTTTCACAACATACGGAAGATGAGAAAGTTTCGGCTCTTGTATATATTTTCGAAGAGTGGGCATTAGGGATGTCTTGTAAAATGCCATGGGACTGATCGGCGAGACAAGTCAGGGCTGTTTACCTTGGAGTTAGTGAAGAGTTGCTATACGGCGATACTGGGGAACATTTGATGAGTTTTTGTGGGCAGGTAATGTACCAGCCTGAAATGAGGAAGGGAAATAATTTTTAATCGGCTACCTGAATAAAGCTAATACTAGATAGAGGAACCAGGGAAAGGAGGAGCCATAGGTGCAGAAAGGTCGTAAAATACAATTCAAATTAAGGAACAACTTTAATCGGGCCCGTAGCCAGCCAGGATGGATGGAGGGAGGAAGAAGTCTAGTTAGTGGCAATGTATTCTTATTTGCATGTTGTAGCGATTCAACCAAACAGATGAACTCATAGGGGCGAGTACATGAATAGTAAGTCTTTTTCAGCGGGGTACAAAATTATTTTCTTTTCAGAACTACAGGCTTCCAAGAGCGTAGGAAATTAACAGTAGAGCTTTATTTTTCCAATACCACTATAAAAGGAGTAGAGCTTATGCGTTATGCTATGATCAAAGGAGTAAAACCTCTCTATCTAAAATGCATATTCCAAAATTGTGCAATGGGTACACAAGGGATTCCCAGAAATTGTGTGATGTGAAGGTGACGGATGGGGGAAGAATTTCCAGTAGTAACAATAATTCAGCACCTCAGATCTATTCTTGATGATGAGTTTATTTGAAAATACAGTACCTGCTTGCATAACCAGCCTTAGTAAGAATTACAAACATTCAGCGACCATTCATTTATTCGTTACAAATGAAGGAGAAAGTCATTATTCAGTCCAGTGGGGGTAATTATCTATGTAAATAACTACTAGAAGTCGAGTAGTTCGCGACAGTAGAATTATTTTCACTAGTAGAAAGATCGTGGGATCGAGTCTCGTCTGCAGCGTGGACCATTGTCGAATTTAACATTATTGAAGTGAGACAGACCGATTTTATTAGATACTAGCTGATGTACCAGCACGTTGGTGTGGTGTTTGTGGCGCAAGGAGTACCTATATGACCTGTCTCAGTCCAGTAGGTAAATGCCAAATTTGGTGCTTATACAATGCAAAATCGGCTCCTACGCCGCACAGAGTATCTCTGTAACGTATTCCAGAACCTAATGCCACATTTTGCGTGTGCGGGGAGAGGGGGTCGGGCGGTGGCTCAACGGTTAGAGCGCTCACCTGTGGCGCTTGGGATCGTCAGTTCAAACTCTGCTCGGTCAACTCAAAAGTTGTCATACAGCCTTAAAAATTATATTCAAAATTCACATTTTGTGTGTATACGCCCAACACTATGGAAAAATTTCAACTATTAATTTTTCAAAATTGGTTCCCAGCGCTATTTACTATCCTAGTACCTAAATACTTAGTATGATACGGCACGTCCAATGATATGGAAGTAAGCTGAAGGAAAAAAAAGTGAGATTGGCAACCCTGACAACTGGGGCGCACGGAGTATCTCTATGACCTGTCCCAGTAGCTAACTGTCAAGTTCGGTTCTGATACGTGAAACGTTTTTCAAGCAATGTGAAATACTATTGGTTGGCAACACTGACAACTGGCGCCTGAAAAGTACCTCTGTCCTGTTCCTGTACAGTGTACCTAAATTCCAAGTTTGTTGCTGATACACCCCAGTCGTGTGTTAGCAATTAAAAATGCAGGTGGTTGGGAACACTAACAATTGCGGCGCACGGAGTATCTTTATGACCTGTCCCAGTAGCTAACTGCGAAGTTTCGCTCGGATAGGGTCAACGGTAAAGGGAGCAATTTGAAATATTACGTTTTTTGGCGTACTTCCAGTACCTAATGGATACGTATACAAATATGGTGTAAGACAATGAACGTGTGTGCATTTGTATGTAAGTAAAGACTTTTGTATAAATTTAATTTTGAAACAGCTCGGCAACAGCGATAACTAAGATCTGGGGACGGGTAGACCCATAGTATTTTTTTTATTGTGTTGAATAATTACGAGAAAACCAAATTTGGTGCTGGAAGGTACAACGGTTTGGAAAACATGTTTTTGAAGAAGGTGGCTACACTGACAACTGGGTGCATTACTGGAACACCTCTATGATCTGGCTCAGTACTTAGGGAACAGTGAAACACGTACGCAAAATATTTGGTGGAAATCAATTCACTCGTGTACTAACCGTTCTATAAGTTACATGTCGACAAACTTTCAGTTTTATTTACGTAGAGATTAAAATATCAAGGAAATGGAAAATATACAGAACGGTTATCCTGCCGGTAATACTTTACGGTTGTGATAGTTGGAGAAAGGCCCCTAGCAGATGAACATTAATTACGTGTCTTCGAAAATAAGGTTTTGAGAAAGATATACAGGCTGAAACGGGACGAGATGACTGGAGAATGGAGGAGACTGCATAATGAACTCACTGACTGTATGATTCATCAGGTGTTCTAAAAATTATGAGATCGCGACGACTAAGGAGGTCATGTACCTCGGATGGGAGAAAAACGAAGTTTATAAGAAGGGTGTCCCTGATATGGCCATGCTAAGGTTTGATAATTTTCCAGCAGCCATTTTAAAAGAAATCAAAGCTATTCCTTTATCGTTTTCATGGGTTAATTGACTTCCATAGTAAAAATTTCATGCCCCATGAAAATAGTTTTACTGGTCAAAATAATAATAATAAAATAAATCCAAAAGTCTACCTATTGGCCGTATCAGGAGCATGTGTATGGCCACCCTTGTTCCATGTTATACAAATTGTTATTTTTTTTAGTTTCATAATGAAGTTCTACTAAAGCTGGAAGATGGATTCCTGCTGGATGATTCAGTGCCTTGCGGAGAGTCATCTGTATCCATACACAGAGCATCAACGTGATGAGAATAGAATAGAATACTGTATTAGTCATTAGACAATATAAAATTACAATAGACTTCACCAGGAATTGTACATATAAAATTAAATTTAAAAAAATGTAATAACAAAAGAACATGTGAAAATACTGGATCAAATGACGATGACGAATCAATCACAACGGCCTGGTTGGCCATATCAGGAGCAAGTCAGCTTTCACGGAAATCGTTTGATTATGAACAACTCGTAAAAGATACGCCACCAACGATAACACCAATCGTAAAAGCATTAAAAACTTAATACAGTACGATGGTTTTTATTAAAAAAAAGTATTTGAGAAACATCCATAAAACTAAGGGGACTTACCAGTGAAAAACAATAAGAGGTCACACGAAAACAAACAAACAAAAAAGAAGCAACTGACGCCATATTGTTCAACCTGGCTGGACCGGAAATGATCACGTGACACACTACCAACCCCCTCCCCTCCCTGGATACTGATACCATGTAGCGGCATTTTAGTTAGCTTACTCACAAAAGGGGGGGTGGTCATAACAGGGACACCCACCTTATTATATCCTGGTTGGAAGGCCGGATGGAAAGAGACCATTGGGAAGACCAAGCCGTCGTTGGGAGGACAATATTAGGATAGATCTTCGAGAAGTAGGTGTTTGTGATGAAAACTGGCTTGATGTTGTCCAGGATAGAATCCAGCGTCGAACGTTTGTTACTGCGGCGATGAACTTGCGAGTTTCATAAGCCGTAAAGTTAGTTAGGTAGAGATTAAAATATGAATTTCGGATCGGCACCGTAGAGATATGCTGGTTCGAGTTCGTTGAATGTTTATTATTACCATGGCTTCTTATGCAGCAGGCACAGTAATTATAGAAGGATCATCATCAAGAGTCGATTTAAGATTTCTGCTTATTATTGCCTGCCTGGACGTCGTCCCCCATTGATTCTCAATCCGACCCACCTCACTTCGGAAAAATTCTGGAAATTACCTACTTCGTTTGAAGAATCCCTTGCGCACCCAGTGCAGAATTTTTGGAGTACATATTTGGGATACAAAGGTTTCACTTCTTTGACAATAGCATCCCCATCCACTGTTAGTAGTAGTGGAAATATGAAGGCCTATAGTTCATTTTCCTACGCTTTCAGAGTAGTCTGTAGCTCCGAAAAGATTTTTTTTTTTTTTTTTTTACGGCGGTAAGTTTGTAGTCGAATTCTGTTATATCCGGTCTGCAACCCCACACACTTCACAATACAACCGTACTTTTGTCGAACCCTTCCCTACCAGTATCATGTAGGGACGTGGGTTCGAACCTTACTGCCTACCATCCTGACGGAGGTTTTCCAGGGTTTCCTTCAGTTTCTCCAGGCGAATGTCGGGATCCTTAAGGTCCTGCCAACTACTTCCCTCGTCATCTTCCCAACCATCCTGGCCTGACTGAAAGTGCCGAAAGACGATAAAATAAATTCATATTCAAATCAATATCCTGTAAATTCTCAATCTTGAATAAAAGTTTTTGTTTTAACCTTTTAATTCACTTCCTTCTCTTCCATCAATTATGTTAGATTTTATTTTACTTTTGTTTTGAAATTTTATTTCATTCTATTATTGTTTTCACGCTGATCTTTATCCTCATATCTTCTTCAGAAAGGCCTATTATGACTCCCAGTTACTTACTGTTATCGGTCAACTTAACTGTGTACATAAATACCGAAACATCTAAATATCGATATGCCCAGGACTGGATTTGTGCCACTAGGTGCCCTAGGCCCATGACTATCAGCGCCCCGATCCTTCCCCGTCACGCCTCCCGTTCTTTTCCCCTTCCAACCTTTACATTACAAAGTCAGTTATGAACGAGGGTCGCCCGAGTCATAGGTGATGGTGTTTGGCGCTCCCCCTACATGGTCCTTAATGTTTTTGTTTTTTTTGCCGAAAATATTTTTGCCTCGCCTTTCGAATAATGATTTCTAATTTTTCCTTGTAAAGTACGCTCCTGTGAAAGTTGCGCGCCTAGACCCGGGCCTAGTGGTAAATCCGGCCCTGGATATACGGAAATACCGTACAATATACTGAACAATGTAGGAATATTGAAACACCGAATTCTGAAAAAAAAAAAAAAAACATATAGAGGAAGTAGCATGGCAGAGCTGAAACCAGGTCAGTTTTGGTGACCTGGCCTGACCCGGATATAGGTGATCCGGTCTAAAACTTGACCCAGCTGACTCGATCTGAGAATCAAATGAGCTCCAGTTTCGTATTTTTCGTGCTCTAGTGGTAACACCTCCGTTCTCGGTCACCTCTCAAACGCAAGGAAATAATCATCTGCTCGACTTTGTCCTCCGGGTGACGAGACCTAAATCGGTTCACCGGGTCAGGCTTGAGCCCATGCATATACCCGGTCCAATACTTGACATACTGTGCTATAAGCACAATCATTCTAGTATTGATTGGAGAGTCAAAATATGACGTCAAACAACTCTGAACATTGACGACCGATTGCAAAGACGGAGTTTATACTTAGTCTGAGATGGGCATAGGTTTAAACATTAATTTGGAATGCACCAGTTTAGTCTAAAACCATTACGTCTTCGTCTGCGTTAGTGTTAAATTCAAATTCAATACTTATAAATTATTTTATATTCTTTAAGCAACTTTCCCTCAGACCAGTTGAATGATGATACTGAACCTTGATCGAATGAAGAATAAGAAAGTAGAAGGAAACGAAACTGTCTTGAGAGTACCCACGCACATGATGTTTGTCCACAACAAAACCCACATGGCACGAGCCGGGAATAAACCGGGGACCCCATGCTCCAGGAGTGAACGCTGTACCTCTGAGCCACCGCGACCCGTTATAAGCAGTGAGATAGATTCGGTGGTGTGATTCACTCCTTGTGGCGCCAGTACACAATCTCTCAAAGCTTCGGATCTCGGATTTATGAGGCATGGACACATCATCGTAGTATTTGCTAATTCGTACATATTTTGGGAGATTGTTTTTTCGGCTACCAAATGATGAGTCTTATAATATTCACTAATATACATACATTGGAGCCACAAAAGGAAAACAAATAATCGAGAACACCTTCTTGTCTCTTCAAACCCCACCCACCGCATTAACCAACCGTGACTACCATTTGCCCTGTGACGTGGTCATCAGCCACAACGCAATAAACGTTGCGTTGTTAAAAGGAAAGTGCCCGCCTTCGATGCGAGGGGTCCCGGGTCCGATTCCCGGTGGGAGCTCTATTTCATAGTAACGTTTCGATTGCCCATACCCGGATTGCTGGTGTGGATTGGTGTCAGGAAGGGCATCCGGCCGTAAAACATCTGCCAAAACCAAAACCTGTGGAATACGTTGCACTTATGTCGAACAGCGCGTTCTCCATTGCTCGAGTAGGTAGGGCAAGCGCGAGCAATATGTACTTAGTTGAAACTCAATTTTGAGTTTTATTTGAAGTTTTCAGGTTTTTAATAAACACATTATAGAGCACATTTTGAAATTTATTTTAGATAACTTGGTTTCTCCGATAAGATTTTGTGCAGTCCTGTTAGAATTTTAAGTGTTCGCCATTAACAGCTTTCTCTTAGCATGGACGCAATATATTCCGAGTAAACGTACTATCCCGTAGCGATGGCATCGTGAAAGAATTGCAGCAGAACGTGTAAAATCTTCGGTCCAGTTCCAGAATGAATAGAAATCTAATAAATATATTTCCACCTAGCTGCTAGTTATTCCTAGCATGCACCTCTCCATTGCTGCTTGGTGCATCTTAAAGTCGTTTGCACATTCAGTGTCAACGTTTCATAGCCGTATATCGTCACATGTGAGGTACACAGATTATACACTTTACGTTTGAAATATACAAGTAATTTGCTTTTCTAAAATAAAGTTCAGTCGTTCAAACGAGCTGTATGCTATTTCATTTATTTATTTCTCAGTCATCTTGGCATTCGATGCTTTCCGCTACCCTAAGTAAATATAAATATATTCGACATCTGTACCCATTTTCTCCCTGTTAATTTTTCTTTTCCTTTTGTCGGAATTGATAGCTTTCATTGCACTTGTAAAAGCGTGTTAACAAGAATAGGACTGATTGTGATTGCAGTTACTATTATTTGCTGTGCGTTCTGGTACACCCTTTCATTCTAGTACTCATAATTTAGTGGCGTTTTCTGTGTTTTTGGCACTTTCATCTAGAGGGGATTCATGTGTAGTTACATAGGTACTCACATAGACAGTTTGTGTACATAATGTATTTAACATAGTTATGTATGTGCGTACGTAAATATGCATGCTTATGTGCCCTTAATTTACCAAATTATGACCTATACAACTGAGAATATGATTAAAAATAGTGGTAAAAATTACAGAGCATAGATTTTATTGGTCTACATAATCATTTTTTGTGATTATACATATTACATTCTTTTGCAGTATTTTCACCGTTTTTTTTTATATACAGCAGATAAAGGGAATTTTACATTTTCTTTAAGTTTTACTTTTCTTTACACTGTACATACTATTCTCCTTTTTCCTACTTCATACAGTACTATGTCTGCTGTATTAATAGTACTGTAAGGAAACTCTTGCAAGTTCTAGAAACAGTAAAACGTGAATATAACATGGTGCATATTTCGTTGAGTAGTCGCTCCAAGCATTGGGGGGAATACAATCATAAGTGTATAAATTGAATTAATGTATTTGTATATGAAACAGAAAAATTGTAGTTAGCTTTTATATTCAGTAAAATATAAAAAATCATGTATTTACCTTCAACAATTAGTAACACATAAAAAATCATACCGATAGGTTTCATTTGCAGTAGTTACATTGGATGACAATATGAATTTTCAAATTGTCACACTTGAATGACCTTCGGTCGTTGGTAAGTAGAGCCTTGTACATAGAACAGCTGCTTTCTACATTGCATAATGTAAGGAATGTGTTCTGAAAAAAAGATAGTACAGAGGTCTGGTTCATTTCCGTCCAATGAAATGTAAACAAGCCATAAATATGACCAACCATATGGTAAAAAATACACGTATATGACATCGGCGTCGTGTTCAGTAAAGCTAGAACCAACGTTGTCCATGAGATTACACGAAACTCGCTGAGACGAGAAATTTTCACGGGACTGGGCGAGACAGCCCCAAATGTCATGGGTATCCCTAGTTAGAAATATGTATTGAATTTACTAGGACATGAAAAAACGGTCAAGAATAATAATAAAAAACAATGTCATATCATAAAGATCCGAGCTCTCCTCATGGCTTCCGTAGTACTTCATACAGGGAATAAGTGCTGGTATGTTAGAAAGTAGACTGTCGTTAAACATTTGTTTTTATTTAACTCTTTGTATATACTTAAGTAATATCTTGTTTCCCTTACAGATTACGTGTACTTTGAAACTTCTTCCACTTCACCCTATCAAATACGAAGGATAGAAGAATTAAACAAGGTAAGAAAGGTTAAATGTTTGACTGAAGCGGTTGTTTAAAAGGGAAAAGAACTGGGTCTGAAATGAATAGTTCAAGCGAGTATATTTCGTGTACTCATCTTTAAATTTGAGAAGGACATTTATTATACCTACCTGAAAGTGAAACCAACACCTAAAAAGCTTTGCAAACTAGTTCAAGCGTAGCGACTTACATTCTAATCTAGCCGATAGCTTCGAACAGTGTAATTCGTCAGTTTGGTGATTTTAGTGTGATGTATCTAATGGCAAAGAAAATTCGCTCAAGTTTTGTATTGGGGTCATTCCATACAAAATCAACCATTAAAGAAATAATTTTAGACCTTAGGGTTTACAAAATATCTGGTGTAGTAAAAAGTAATCCATTATTTTTGCATGACATTGAAGGCTTGACTTACCATAGTTAGAATGATCCGATTTAGGTCACATATGCGCCGTTTTGTTCGATAACGTGTTGCCATTTGGAAGGTAATATCATGATGCCTCTCTCATAGAAGCCCTTGTCCCTATTGGCAAAAAATTGAGACAGTCGATTTTCACAAGCCTCTCTTGAAGCGAATTTTTCACCAGCAAACGTGTTCGCCATGGACAGGAACAGATGGAAATCACTCGGTGCCAGGTCCGGACTATAAGGTGGATGCATAAGAACCTCCCAACCAAGCTCCCGGAGCTTCTGGCGAGTCACTATCGATGTGTGTGGCCTGGCGTTGTCCAGGTCGAACACAATGCCTCTCCTATTGGCCAAAGCTGGCCGCTTCTGGGCGATTGCTGCCTTCAGACGGTCCAATTGTTGACAGTATAGTTCCGAGTTAAGGGTTTGGCCGTAGGGGAGCAGCTCATAGTAGATAATTCCCTGCCAATCCCACCAAACACACAGCAAAACCTTCCTGGCCGTCAATCCTGGCTTGGGCACCGTTTGCGCCGGCGCACCGCGCTTCGACCACGACCGTTTTCGCGTGACGTTGTCGTAAGTGATCCACTTTTCATCACCAATCACCAACCGCTTCAGAAATGGGTCGCTTTTGTTGCGATTCAGAGATGTAAATTCGGTCCATGAGGTTTTTTTGCGTTAACTCGTGTGGCACCCATACATCAAGCTTCTTTGTGTATCCAGCCTTATGCAAATGGTTCCACACGGCTTTTTGTGCAATGTTTAGCTCTTGGGCAATCGAAACAGTGCTTACATGACGGTCGGACGCGACAATGTCCATAATTTTATCGACATTTTCGACACTTGGCCTTCCAGTGCGTGGTACATCTTTGACGTCAAAATTACCGGCACGGAATCGACGAAACCAAAATTGCGCGTGATTGGCTGTTACAATATCAGGACCATAAACACTATTCACATTTGCAGCCGGCTGGCTTGCGTTTTCGCCTTTATCGAAGAAAAAGTGTAAAATATAGCGTATTTTCTCTTTGCTAGTGTCCATTTTGACGCGCGCTCACACAACACTGAGTCAACTCATCACAACTATCTGAACAGTGTTTGTAGTACGCAATCTCATCGTTTGAACGCCATCTCGTTGAACCCGATCGGACTTATACAACGCGAGCTACAGATCACTGAAGCCGTCTATTGGCAAAATAATGGATTACTTGTTACTACACCAGATATGTGATATTTTGTATTTTTCATCCTTACCAAATACCAGTAGTACTACTTATGTACAAAAAATTGCGGACTTCCGAGACTTCAAGTTCCAGACCATTGGTTGATTTGATATGGAATGACCCATTTGATGAATGTTAACGTCACCGAAATGCTATGGATTCCCTTTAAAAAATGCTCAATAGAAAATGAAAAACAGTGATCTGTTCTTTTGATTGGAAACCTATGGAAGATCTTGCTTTGAAGATCTTACATACAGTATAGTTATGTAGTGCACCGACAAACTGCGAGGGATCACAGTACGTAAAAAAATAAAGAACAAGTCAGTCACCGGGATGGAAATTCCGATCCGTTTCGCAGCTATAAGCTGTCGAAAACGTAGGAAAATGAACCTTAGAGATTCATATTTCCAATACTACCATAGAAATAATAATATAGACTTATACCGCTTACCTAGTTTCATGAGGACTTGCTTCTGAAACCTGCCGTTTGCTGGCTCTGGTGGCTACTACTAGAAAGAACCAGCTACTGAAAGTAGTCGCCAGAGTCATCTAGCGGCAGGCTTCAAAATCACGTGCTCCTTAGCCCAGACGAAAATAGGTAGGAGGGATAAGTCTATCTTATTATTTACTCTACGATACCACTAAGAGTAGAGCAGATGCAGCGTGCTGTCGTCAGACTTCTAACCTGCTCTATCCAAAAATGCGTATTTCAGAATTGCACAATGGATTCCCACATTTCTCTGAGGTAAAGGTAGGTCGAAATGAGCATGAATAAGACAACTTTCCGTATGAGTATAAATGATATACGTAATCACCGCTATCCAGCCGGAAAATAGCCTTCTCTCTCATTGATAAATCTCATGTAAAACCGGAAGTTTGTCTGTATGTTATTTATTAAAATCTTATGCGTGCATTGATTTCCACCCAAAATTTGCATACGTGTTTCGTAGGTGTAGGAGCAGATCATAAAAGTATTTTAAGTCCTCGGAGTTGTCAGTATTGGCAACTAACTAAAAAAAGTGTTTCAAAATGTATCCGCATTGATTCACACCAAAGTTTGCATATGTATTCCTTAGGTACTGGGCTAGGTCATATACATGTACTCCGGGTCTGGTAATTGGCCCCAGTTGTCATTGATGCCACCTTCAAATATGCATTTTTTTTTTCTTTCAAATTGCTTGCAAACCGGTGAACATATCAGCACTAAACTTGGCATAAATATTATTGAACACAATAGAAAAAATGCCCGTCCCCAAGAACCTCAGTTATCAGAGTTGCCAACCTATTTTAAAATTCTATTTATACAAATACCTTTACTTATACAAATCTACACCTGTATACATGTGCATTATGTACTGGGACAGGCCATAGAAGTACTTAGTGTTGCCAAATAATTTTAAAAAAATATCTCTCACACCGTTGGCCGTATCCGAATCAAACTTGGCAGTTAGCTACAGGCTCAGGGAATACAGGTACACCGCGCGCCACAGTTGTCAATGTTGCCAACCAATGTCATTTTTTTAAATTGCTACCAAACCATTCGACACATTTTCACCAAATTTGGCATTTAGGTACTGGGATCGATACACTTCATGCGTCGTAGGCGTCGCAGCTGTCATTGTGGCTAACCAATTAAAACTAACACTTTTATTTACTGTCATACTGTTGCAAGTTTCTGCAGCAAATTTGGCATGTAGGTACTGGGATAGATCATAGAGGTACTCTGTGTGCATGAGAAGGTATCCGGCGTGAAAATGGAACCGGATACGGCGCCTATCTGTGATCGGAACCTTTGAAGTCACATCTAAGCCCTGTGCTGTGTCGGGCTAAGGTGGGTAAATAGTGTTCTTATTTGAAGGTTTTAATGGTAATCTAATGAGCATGGCGCGCGGCGGAAGCCTTCTGGTCTGAAAGATACCTCCTCCTTCCCCTCCCTCCTCCACCTATACATATGTTGTTTCGAAGTCCGTGTGAAGTCCCTGCATATATCCAAGAAAAATCTTGTTCGAAATCTTATTGGACAACGTGTACGGTGTACCGAGGAAAAAAGTTACATTGCAGCCATGGAGAAAACTTCAGTGACAGATTTGTGTGTGTGTGTTTTTAAAACCGCGCCCGGTATATACAGTTAAAAAGAAAATACAGCTCGGAAGCTATTTTAACCTCGGGGCACCACAACAACAGGAAGGAGGAGAATTTAGGAAGGATTCGGACTTGGTTTGCTTAGGTACCATTTCAGTATTTGTGTGGTGCAGTCGGGGGAAAGCAGGATAAACCTGTCAGGATAGGCGTCGCTAAGGTGCAAACCAACGTTCCGATTACGAAGCCAACAATCTACCAACTGAGCTATGACTGCTCGGCAAACTACTAACATTACCAAACTCTCCCGTGTTTTGTGTAAATTTTGATTGGAAGTAAATTTGAAATATATAAAGTTGTGTGAAAATAACCTCCGCCTGTCATTAGAGAAGCTCATTTCTCTTGTCTGCCGTCTATCGCGTTGTCGTGCAACTTAGTGGTCATATACAGAAACCTATCTGTATTCTTCAAACATATAAAGCACTATAATCCTGTTGCGGATTTAAAGAAAGGAAATAATATTTTTATTGGTAGGTACACTACACTTGCACACTGCACGTTCAAGTTCTGTAATAGATTTCCTCTTGGGAGGGCTCCTCGCTCCAACCCTCCCATTTTTAACACTTTTCAAAATTATTTCAAAAACAGAGTACTATCAAAACTATAAATTCATAACGCACTAGAACTTACGGATTACTATGGAATGCAATGGACAGCGATCTCGACGTTTTCAAAGATTATGACGTCATTATTTAATTGAAGTCTGAGCACTCATCAATCAACAAGATTTCGAGATTGCTGTCCCTTGCATTTCGTAGTAATTTGTAAGAAGATCTAGTGCGCTATGAATTTATATTTTTGATAATACTGTTAGTTTTTGAAAAATTTGGAAAATGTTACAGATGGGGGGACTGGAGCGAGGAACCCTCTTAAGTTGATGAACAAAAGGTCAGTAGAACAGATGAAATACAGTGCTTACAATATACGTATTATTATACAAGAAACAGAACTTCAGAGTAAGCTGTGTTCCAATTCAAGTGGTTCGGTGGACTCCTGCAGTGGTGCTGGAAGAGGGTATCAATTTTATTGTTTCGTTTTAAAAGCTCCCTTTTTTACATGAAGTAAGTATATAAATGAAATAATAGTCTACTTTGGTTGTGTAGCAGATCATCAGTATTTATGCCACAAGACTTGACTACCTTGAAAACTTTTTTTTTTTCACCTGCACACTATTTTTGAAGTAATATTACAAGTGTTTTTATTTAAAAACTATTGTAAACCGTATCATTGTGGATTTCAAAACAATAAACATAGTTCAGAAAATATATACGATTTTACTAAGGCTGGATAGAAATGGCGTTATATCAATCAATTGTTCACTTCAGGCATGAATGCAGTTCCCATATTGCAATAAAATTTTGATTTTTTTCTCACCATCAAAACACAATGAAGTTGCTAAGGTAGGTAAACTTACCGTTCATGTGCTGCATATTATTGGTGAAGCTGAAGGCTGTCTGCAGTTCGAGTGGGAATACTGTATTTACTCTTCTCAAATGCCGAAAGTACAATGCAGGTATGAAGAACATAATGAAAATTAATAACTGGCTCGCCTCTGTATCGCCAAAACTATACGACCTTAAAATGGTCATTCGATCCTCTTAATTAAATTTGAGACTGGAAAGATTTTTCATATATATATCCTTGTTCTAAGCATTATATCATTGTAGAAATACTAAAGAAATGATCATTAATTCTATAAAGCGTAGGGAGACCAGTTTTCGCAAATTCAAAGCAAGAGTGCGTTCCCTAACTCCTGTCCCGTTTTTGTTTCCAATTTTATGGTAGTTAGAGTCAGCGTTTCTCGCTGAAATTTGGAAGCTCATGAGGGAGAGATGTAACATTTGAATAAGGCTAAGTGCGTAAATACTCAACAAACGTTTCGTCGTTTTTCGTAGCTAAAACTGCGAAGGTGGTATTTTTCCTAGGGAAAATCAATGTTAAAGTGCTCGCAGAAGACGAACCAAATATTGCTGGAAGCAATTTAGTACTAGATTTCCTATACTCCAGGATCTAGATAGCCACACACAATCTGACACAGTATGGGAGCCACTACTCAACCCTTCGTAAATACGCCATTTCCCATTTCCCAGATGTATACCAAACAGAATCTACTACTGAAACGACGAAAACGGTTGAGGAGTGTTCCCTAGTATGTAAGGTGTGGTCGGGATTGGTGAGTCGTGCATCTTTTACTTAAATATTAGGTTAAATTGTTCGTACGTTGTACTGAGGTGTGACTTTCAAACTTACATTCAACCTCGAACTTCACAACAAATACCGAGCGACCGTCGCTCAGTTGGTCGAGCGTTGGCTAAGCATTCGGAAGATCCTGGGAACGCCCATCCTGACAAGATTTTTCCAGAGTTTTTTCTCTGTCCCATAAGGCCAAGATTGTAGGCTACATACTAACTACGCCCTGGGCGACTACCTTCCAACATTCTCTCCCCCACCCTATTCCTGCGTGAACCTGAGATGCCTAAAGGCCATAAATAATTTTCAAATTCACTACACACTATAGATGTAAATACAGCACTTATTAAAAACATTTTTAATCGATATGTACTAGATTCCTAGTTGTCCAGTGCTTGCGGGGAGGGGTGGGTGTCAGAGGTGCGTCTGGGTGTGAAATTGACGTAAAATGTATTGTACATTTGCTAAAATTATTATTATTATTATTTTTTATCTTAATTCGCGCGGGTCTATCTAAATATGTCCCAGCATGTAATATTGAAAATATACAACGAAAGAAACAAAGAACACTTTAAATCGAATTTTTATTGCAAAAATGGGGTTTACTAAACTCCTTGTTGCATGATTGATAGAAGATAATTTTTTTGTCAGTTGTGATGCATGTATCCACTGACGAATTAGAGAAACTGGAAGTGGCTACTTTAGGTATTGTACTAAAATTTTTACGTGATTTTTTTACATTTGACCTTCGTATTCCGTGGTCCACTCGTGACGTTGGGACTCCGTTCCCATCTCTTACTGCACTTTTTTTTTTTTTTTTTAAGGATTTCGCTGTTTAGCTTAGGTAGAAATGGCGCAGAACTATTTTTTTTTTGGTTGTTGTTGTGTAAAATAGGCAGTAACTTTGAATTAGTTATTTTTAGGCATTAAAAATGTGTGAATTTTGGTATAATTTGTCATGAAATATACACATGAAACTTAATTTTCACCTATGTATTAAGGGCAAAAATAGTTTTTTACCTAAAGATCTGAAGGTACCCAGGGGAGTTATAAAGGTAAAAAACCGTTTTGTATGGGCCAAGCTAGTAACTTTTATAACTTCGGCCCGTCATGGTTAGACCTATTTAAACCTAGTTAAAATCCAGAAACATCTATACCCCTGGCGGGATTCGAACGTCCAAGAGTTTCCGAAGAATGTCCATAAGAACATAAAAAAAAAAAAACACGGTTGCCAAACGGTTCCACGCAGAACACTCATGTCACCTGAATATTGTCGGTTTTAAATTTTCAAATGTTAATAGCGAATCAAAATGAATAAAATCAAAGACACGACGTAACTAACTCTATAGGTTATGGAACTCACAAGTTCATAGCATAGCTCCCGATCCATATCATTGCTGTTCTTTATTAGCACTGTGAATGTGCTATGCATATAGAGAAAGCCAGACTGAAAAGGGTCGAGCACTCGAGATGAGTATGTAAAGATAAGGAATGTTGTACTATCTTTGTGTGTGCAACCTTCTTCAATTTTTTTTTTTTTTTTTTTTTTTTTGAAATGCAGGAGTATACCTACGTACCTGTAGTCGCTCAGTTCGAAGGCATTTTATTTCTTAAGTATGCCGCATACTTCTAAAGCCCCTCGTACACGATTCAATAAACATAGAATCAAAGTCTTGAACAAGCAGTTTGATGACTGCTTACACGATCCAACTGAAATAATCAAAGGGTTGTATCCAAGTAGTGTTGAAAGTTATTGAATGGTGCTCGTACACGATTCGATAAGTTTAGCGGAAATGTGAAATGAAAGTGAAGGAGCCAAAGGTACACGAGTCAAATTGCTCGTTCTGTGTTGAAAACAAGCACATGGTATGAATGTTAAACATGATGTGCATCGCGTGTAATAAAAAAAAACTGACTTTAACGGCTGGGGTTCCGTAGTTGGTGTTACCATGAACATCGACTTTTTATTCGTTTATTCAAAACTCTTTCCAACTCTTATAAGTTTTAATTTATTTCCGGTTACAGGTACTTGTATAAACATCTGGTAACAACTAACAGTCCCTAGTGAAAATCCATATTTAATTATTATTCGTTAAATTGATCCAGTTGATCAAGATGGCGTCATGTGGTGGAATACTAATTAGGACACTTCGGATGACACGTATTTTGCCATAAGTATATCGAGCTAGCGAAGAGGTAAAGTCAGGTTCGGTATTTTTTTAATTATACGCGATGAACATCACTCTTCGCCTTAAGCCGCAAGGATATAGTTCCCACTTCACAGCAATATTATTCACGTCTTTTAACGCCAATCTCATGTTTCCAAGCCACACAAATATCTTATTCCTCCTCTAAATTTTGCAAAAAGGCAACAGCACCTTCGAAACTGCACACACAATTTAACTAACCAGTCTTCGTCCAACAACAATATATCTGCGGTTTTTGTAGCAAAGTATGTTATTCATAACACGAAGTGATACCATTTAGTTCTCCTACACATGGCGTCATATTTGCATATACTGAGTACATATTTATGTAAATAATTATGAAATATGGCTATTCGTAACACATTTTGAGTTGCTATCTATCGGTAGGTGATTATGAAATATTTGTAACAGAATAAGTGGTATGAAGCGAACATACGGTAAAATATGGCACAATAGCTGGTTGCCATATAACCTGCACCGCAGCCAGTACAAATGCTTTTTCTAGAAGTTCTTCCAATCACTTTCGTGTCTGAGATCATTTCAAGAGGATTTAATAGAAATATTTGTTTTGTGCCAATTAATTATTTTTGGTGCATGAACATTTCTTTGAGATTTTTGGTGGGTTAGGGAAAAGCACGCGAACGGAGAATATGTACACAAAGTTACTTGGATAGATGGAGGAACTTTACTTTAGGACCGGGAAATTCCGCCAGCTATTGAGCCATACGTACGCTCTATACAATTTATTGTCATTCAAATAAACATCGCAGATACTTCTATAAACACCTAGCGGTAGTGGACAATACTAAAAGTGTTACGAAAAGCACGTGTCATTATTATTTATTTAAATATGCGCTCATGTTGATGAACATAAAAAAACATGGCGGGATAGATTTATTTGCGTTCATTAGATCAGGTACATGCAGATTGTAGGGATGGGGAGGAATATTAATGGCGTGACGTCGTGTTACGAATAATACATGGTTTGCCACAATGTTAAGTAAACAAAGACGGGTTAAAGAAAGTAAGATTTTTTTTTATTATACGCGATGCACGGTTTAATGTGTTCGCTCAACAGCGTGGAAGCTGCCTAGTAGTCCCAAGTACTTTTCGCTACTTCACCCTAATTTAACACTTCTATGACTCGAAACTTTGTTATATTTTAAGTTACAACTCTTCCACACACGTTGCAAAATATTACATTTTTTTTGGCAGTTTCCAACTTCCGGCATACAGTAAATAAAAACTCGACCTTTCCACATAAATTATGAAAACTATAGGTCACTTGAAATATTAACATCCTGCTGCTTCAAAATATAATGCAGTACTTGATTGAGAATTATAGTAGGTCCTATATCAATTTATATTGCAATAGCGATTGTACAAAAACTACAGAATAAATATCAGGTACACTTTACCTCAGCAAGATGCGATACATATCATGTAGAGATATTTTATTAAAATTTTCTGATCATATATTCATTTCAGATAATAAAAACAAGGGCTCTACACAGTGCAACCTTGCTCCATGTCGACATTTTAATTTTCAGTGCTCTGGGAGCACAGTAGTCACGTGCTAAAGTCACAAGAGATGTGATTGGTAGATCACTGCGTTGAACTCAAGAAAAATAGGACAGGTTCTAAATATGACTTATTGGATGAGAAGACTTGAATTCAAGAGATTTCCTGCATGGAGTCCATGATTCGTGACGTCATTTTGATCAAATTTTTTGTTCAACGACTTGTTCGAGCTTTATCGAATGGTGTACGAGGGGCTTAAGAGGAGGAGAAAATCCAGCCGTGAGTAATTATTAATACGTATGTGTTATTGTTGGAACAACTCTGCTACAAGCTTTAATCGAGTGGAAATCATGTCTGTCTCTGCACCACATGCGGTGATCAGATGCACCATGTCTCGTCTAGCAGTTCGATATATAATTTTTACTCCACCTTTGTTAGTAATCATTAGAAAATTGACTTGAACCGTGAAAATACTTAAAAAAAAAAAAAAACAAGGTTATGAGGAAACTAGAATAAAGCTTCTTAAATATTAATTTACAACCCGAAAACTATCATAAACCAGGAACATTTAATTGCATAAGATGATCTTGGCATTTAAACATCACACTAGCACGAAATTTAAAAAAAAAGCGGGGGGAGGGGGATTTTAGTGCAATACGATTATTACCCAAGAAAATGCTAAATGTTTGAAATAGATTCTGTCGTGATGGTTAGTAGTTTAGCCATACTTTAAAAAAAAAGTCCAGCAATATTTTTGTAATTGAATTGTTATTAACGTCTTAAACGAGCTGGTAAGTTTCTAAGGACGGTACCTACAGTTTAACGAGGGCTCCGAACTACTTGTGTCCCTACCCTACCGGGAATCGAACCCGAGAGCTTTTTATAACAAGGCAGCGAGCGTTACCACTCACTCGCAGGGGACACAAGCAATATTTTGTACCTCAATTTCTATAAAGGAAATTTCTCAGTGCGTGTTGACCGATGATTCTTGCTTCCATAATTATGCACGAGACAGTTTTATATTATACTTGCTAAGTGTTTGCTCGCTTTACGTTTAAAATTTAGTGTAACTCGTCTTTAGACATCATGTTTGTCCTGTCTTCGGAGATTTCTTTCTCTTTCTTGTCAGGTCCTTATCCTTTCTGTTTCAAACTTCACTATAAAATTCATTTGCAGAAAGAACTGCCGTGATGTAACGCAGTTGCACTCTTTTTAAACCGCGAACCGTCCTAATTCTTCGAGTGATGTTCGCAGTGAGTCTGTTAGCGGCACTCACCAGAGTTGCCATCTTGCAAGAGCAAACTCGCGCGGACAGGCGTCCGAAAACTCGCATTTTTCGGCCGAAAAGCGCCAATTTTGTGTATATGATGAAAGCAACATTAAGAAAGGTTAGCGGTTCACAACACTGACCACCCATCACGGTTAGGTTGGTTTAGATTTCGTTGTTATAGCTGCAAGTTCTTTTCTTCAAGAAATCACACACACAAACTTATCTGTACGTTGCCTGTTTGCACTGAGAATTTAGACAATAATGTACAGTGAGTTCTTAACTTAAAACTGTATTTCTGGCATTGCGTCATGCCGTCATCCGAATCCAATAAAACCTCGAGGTTTCCTGCTAACCGCGGTGCAGCTTTTGGCCCCGCTAGCTGACAACACAAGCGGGAAAGCGCTGTTGGCAACCCTGGCAATCACATATCTGGTGTAGTAAAAAGTAATCCATTATTTTTGCATGACATTGAAGGCTTGACTTACCATAGTTAGAATGATCCGATTTAGGTCACATATGCGCCGTTTTGTTCGATAACGTGTTGCCATTTGGAAGGTAATATCATGATGCCTCTCTCATAGAAGCCCTTGTCCCTATTGGCAAAAAATTGAGACAGTCTATTTTCACAAGCCTCTCTTGAAGCGAATTTTGCACCAGCAAACGTGTTCGCCATGGACAGGAACAGATGGTAATCACTCGGTGCCAGGTCCGGACTATAAGGTGGATGCATAAGAACCTCTCAACCAAGCTCCCGGAGCTTCTGGCGAGTCACTATCGATGTGTGTGGCCTGGCGTTGTCCTGGTGGAACACAATGCCTCTCCTATTGGCCAAAGCTGGGCGCTTCTGGGCGATTGCTGCCTTCAGACGGTCCAATTGTTGAAAGTATAGTTCCGAGTTAAGGGTTTGGCCGTAGGGGAGCAGCTCATAGTAGATAATTCCCTGCCAATCCCACCAAACACACAGCAAAACCTTCCTGGCCGTCAATCCTGGCTTGGGCACCGTTTGCGCCGGCGCACCGCGCTTCGACCACGACCGTTTTCGCGTGACGTTGTCGTAAGTGATCCACTTTTCATCACCAGTCACCAACCGCTTCAGAAATGGGTCGCTTTTGTTGCGATTCAGCAGCGATTCGCAGATGGAAATTCGGTCCATGAGGTTTTTTTTTTTTGCGTTAACTCGTGTGGCACCCATACATCAAGCTTCTTTTTGTATCCAGCCTTATGCAAATGGTTCCACACGGTTTTTTGTGCAATGTTTAGCTCTTGGGCAATCGATACAGTGCTTACATGACGGTCGGACGCGACAATGTCCATGATTTTATCGACAATTTCGACACTTGGCCTTCCAGTGCGTGGTACATCTTTGACGTCAAAATTACCTGCACTGAATCGACGAAACCAAAATTGCGCGTGATTGGCTGTTACAGTATCAGGACCATAAACACTATTCCCATTTGCAGCCGCCTGGCTTGCGTTTTCGCCTTTATCGAAGAAAAACTGTAAAATATAGCGTATTTTCTCTTTGCTAGTGTCCATTTTGACGCGCGCTCATACAACACTGAGTCAACTCATCACAACTATCTGAACAGTGTTTGTAGTACGCAATCTCATCGTTTGAACGCCATCTCGTTGAACCCGATCGGACTTATACAACGCGAGATACAGATCACTGAAGCCATCTAATTGGCAAAATAATGGACTACTTTTTACTACACCAGATATATATATAGCTAAAATTTCGGATCTAGAGAACTATAAGCCCGATTTTGATGTTTGTACTTGCATTTGAAAGCTCTTTGCCATACAAACACACACAAATGGGTCGGTAGGACCCCGTATGGCTGTTCGAAAAGAAATAGCAAAACTTCACATTTCTGATGATAGCACTGACTCCAGACCATATAGGCTGCCGAAACTTGCGGAATCTTAATCTACGCTTCAATGCCGTTCAAACGGTGTACCACACGTCAAAATCGGCGAAGGGGTTCAAAAGTTAGGACTTTTTTTTTTTGGCCGAATCACAGAACTTTCACAAATGATCGAAAAATGTCTGTCTTTTTGCTTTAGCCGCAAGTGGTTGGTACCTGGTACCAGGGGTTTTGGGGGGTAATTGCGTGATGCTTTAAAAAAAAAAATTACCGTTTTCGAGATACGGAGTCTACCGTTGTCCAAAATCGACCTTTTGTATGAAGACTATGCACTTTTTTAATAGGCAACGTACAAAATAAGTGATAGCAGTATAGGAACCCCGTCGGGGTAAAGGAAAGAGTGACGCAAGAATTGTGATCACAAAAGAAGTGATATCCATTTTACGTTGACTTTCTTTGGGTCACTATGGCGGAAGGGATGTATACTGAGTCTCTTAATTTTATTACAAAGGAAACACTTCCGCCATTGTGACACAAAGAAAGTCACTCGCAAAATGGATATCACTTCTTTTGTGAGTGGAATTCTTGCTGCTTTAGACAAAAAAAAAACATCAATGTATCACATTGCCTGGAAAACATGTTTTCAATATGACTTGAAAGACGTTGAGGAGACTCAAGAAATTGTTAATTGAAGTAGTATGTGCAATTTTCAAGATAATCGAGCAGCTGAGAGGTTCCTTTCTGTCGTTCCTGGGATTCAAATGAAATAGGTGATTTTTTTTTAAAAATAAATTTTAACTTTGTTATTTCGTTGCCAGCTTTTACCAGTGTACGATTGAAAATTGGCTTGATATTGCCCAGGATAGAATCCAATGGCGAACGTTTGTTACTGCGGCGATGAACTTGCGAGTTCCATAAGCCATAGAGTTAGTTTGTTAGTACGATCGAAGCATCAACCCACAATCTGGATGGCGTGAACGTAGACGTAAGTCAAGTAAAATTAGTCGATCGAACATCAATCGTTTTAATCCTGGTGCTTTAGAGAAAGAACACTTTACGCTGCGGTCTGGGCTTCGGTTCTCATAGCCTTTCTGACCTAAGTTTGAAATTTTCCCTGTTCGTATTTTTCATGAGCAGCGAGCGGGACAGCGGGATATTCGACAGCGCATGCATCTCCCCCGACACTCGACAGACCAGCTGGCCGAGTTATTGGGAGAACCACGTGGAACCGTAAAGCTCCCGTTCGGAAGTGAATGAAGCGAACGTGTGGAAAGTGTCGTTCAGGCTTTGCCTACGTGTTTGATGATAAACGTGCGTTCCTAACCTATCCTAACATTAGTGTAAGAGGGAGAGATCAGTTTTCTGACTTTCTTTTTATAAATCTACCCTATTTCGCATAATAATAACAGTGTTACTCAAAATATTCGATCATGTTAACGCCAGTTACTTGATTTAAAGTTTTTTTTTCTTTCAATTTTCGCGGAAACTAAACATAACATCGAAAAAAGTTTCAAATAAAGTTTGTTCAGCATAAACTTATGAACCTATTTTGTTAATACCTCATGTTTTGATTTGCAATCCTAAAGCCAAAAAATGACATGAAACGTTAAACTTTTTTTTTTTTTCAGAAGCCAAAATCTGTAGATTAGTTGCAGAATTTCAAAATATGTTTTAAATTAGTTTGTTCAGCATATTTGCAAATATATTTTGTTAAGGCCATTCTTTTCATCGACCCAGAAGCCACAAAATGGCATAAAAGTTGAACTGATTGTCATAAAATTCTATTTTAATTTAGCATAAAAAAATACAATTAATACCAACAACATAAACTGCTCCTAGAAGTTTTTCCTAAAGTGATTACGCAAATTTTATGTGAAGAAATAAGCATGATAACATCAGTACACAAAATGTAGACACTAAGAATTAAATATCGTAAAGTTGCAAGGAACTTTCACTTAAATTAGTAATGGAAGGTGCTAAGTACAATATGGTTTCATGTAACTGTCCATATTCTCAGTTTAATATATTTTTATCTGGAGATGAGAACTTTTTGCATACAAGTTAGGTATGATCTGCAGCTTGACAAAAGGTAACATACGATTATTATATTCATATGGATTTTAAAGTCTCCTGTTCTCTTAGTTCTAATAAATTCCATAATGAGGATAAACATTTTCGTATATTGTACTCACAGTTTGGCTGTTCTAGTAGTTTCTTGTGTTTCTTTGGACACAGCTAAAATCTCTGACACTAAGGGTCGATTGCAAAGACGTAGTTTAGTCTTATTCTAAGTTAGGCTTAAATTTCAATTTTCAAATGCACCAGCTTAGTCTACCATGTTCTTTGTAATCGGGCGTATAGTTTTTTTTCCTGCTTTTGAAGTCATAACATCTTCTGGGGATATTTAATTTCTTAACACTTTTTTCGCTAATTAACACAAAAATACTCCATTTTCTGAGCAGAAAATGTTGCAGTTAGTAACTTGGAACATACCATTAAGTGTGAGGAAATGGGATTGGTCGAATGACAAGAAAGTAATTATTAAATAAATCATAATTTTATGCTGAACAAATTTTATTTAAAACTTCTTTCGATGTAACGCTCACTTTCTGCGAAAATAGAAAAAAAAAAAAAGAATTTTGGCTGCCATATTCCAAGATGGCGGGCGTAGCACAAGTTTGATTTTTGGAGACTTTTAGCATGATACTTTGGTGACCAAGTACTATATGTATAATTATTATGCTTTTAAGAACTTTTTTATAACTAATCACAAAATTTTGGCTTAAAATGACTACATGAATAGGGAAACGTAGTCTGATTAATTATATGTAAAGTATATTTTGGCGATATAGAGACAAGTGTGAATAATTTTGTTTAATTATACTTTTTAATTACTGGGCTTAGGTTAGACTCTGTTCTTCTAACGTCTGTATGGTGTATATGGGAGAAGGAATAGGGAATGTAGCGAGTGGACTCGATTCAAGGCATCATTTCGACATTCGCCGTGCGACCGGTGAAAACTTGAGTAAATTTAAGTTAAGAATCGAAGCGAATAGAGTTTATGTATAAAATAAATGGTCCCGTTTACTTACATATAGCAGACAAGACTTGAAAATACTTGAGGTTGCAGTGGAATTTATGAAAAACAGTGAGAATATACGTGCTAATTGTCTTCATACGATTATAATTTACTGAGAAATGTTACGTTTGATCCACTTTCTGTTTAATGTCTGCGTACTGAATGCTGATTTTGCGAATTTAGTCCTCATGCTGTAGGTTGCTCTTAATTATCACATTAAGGTGCAGTCTACATAGTGGAAGTAACGTGCATGAATCCCCGTCCCCAATCATTCACTGACTTGAGCGAAAGAAAGAAGATTCACAAGGGATCAAAAGCTCTATTCAGACAAACGCACAGTTCTGAACTCCATTTCAGGTTCAGTACTACCCAGCTCAGTGGTGCAAAGATTAATGTCACGACGTCGGATCGGTTTTAGGAATACGCGGGCTCGACACTCCAGGCGATTGGCACCTCAACACCCTATTCCTTTTTCATTGAGGGATTATATTCCATGTACAGGAGAGATTCGCCACTAACTGAAAAATTGAGAAAATAACATGGAGCAGCTTAAGTAGTGGAACGTGAAGTCATAACGGTATACAGCAGGTGTCTTCAGTTATTTTTTCTTGGAGTCCGGATTAATGGCAATATAATAATAAGGCCTTTGCAATCCAGATATTCTAGTAGGAGTAAGACCTAGCGGCCGGCCGTAGCGCAATTAGTGGTATGGAGCGCCATCTTCATTTTAAAACTGTTTAGAACAAACACGTCTGGAAGTATTTCATTGTTCGACATAACGAAACATATTTAATTTGTAACTCCATTTGGGGTTTCCCATGTCTGTTTCGTCGGAGGATGCTGTAAAATGTATTCGAAATGAACAGTATTTGTTTCTGCAAATTCCACTATTTTGCCTCTCCTTTGCATTGTTTGCCAAATCCAGTTTCCCACTTTCGTGTCACTATTCAGCTTAGTCCCCATTACTGTTTTATAAAGTGTTCTACTATTATTTACAAACTTTGTATCTCCTCATGCAGATCTTCCTCCGAATGTGACGATGTTAAAGCATATTGTTCTAAACTTCGATTATTTCCAAAGTGCATATCTTGTTGATTATTATTTGTGGAATTCGAAGGGAAATTCCTTCGATTTCTGTTGTCTGGGTCCCTTGACAGCATAGCGCGAGCTAATGCTAACAATGCAGGACCTTATAATACCGCTTTGTCCGTCTATCCGTGTACAAAATAAGTTCAGCGAATTCTCAAAACTAACGGTAGGTGACAGTGCGGGTTAATAATACGTTTTCTGGTAAGGAAAAGCGGAACAAATTGTATTTTGGCTTCATCACGGTATGTATTTAATTTTAAAGGAGCCGTACTGTTTGAAGAAAAATAATGAAAACGGAAGAACAAACTAACTAATTTATTAAATTGAGGAAAACATTGTTGCTTTTTATCAAATTTCTTACTTTAAATCGAAAAGAAAGGAAATAGTTATTATTGCTGACTGTACTTTTAAGACAAATGGAAGGCAGATTTTTAAGAGGCCTCCGTACCTACGGTGCGAGTGTGTGCGTGAGTTTTCATATTTTTAAAAGATATTGGGCAAATTACAAACAATAATGAAATTTTGAAAAGCGGTCCCAATAATACTGTGATTGGATATGAAATGAACTAACTGAGATTTTGACGTCATTTACTTTAGCTGAGAAATTAGAACACCCGTAATTGCGTAGGCGTATGCCGTCATCAAGTCACAGCAGTATTCTAATTTCTCAGCTAAAATAAATAATTTCAAAATCTCTCTCAAGTATTATTGGAGCCGCTTTTCAAAATTTCATTGTTGCTTGTCATTTGTCCAATATATTTTAAAATATGAAAACTCTCACACACACTCGCACAGTAGATACGGAGGCCTCTTAAAATGAAAACGCAAACAATTAATATTATTATTTCCGCTTTGTCCATGTCAAAACTATATATCATGAACCACAAAGTGTTGAGGTGTCGTTGGGAAGGTCTTGGTAGGCTAGCTCAGAGTCGTCGGAACAGTCTTGATCGATGCAGTTGGTCCCTAGATAGTATCAAGGCTTAAAATGTTTTCGTATGGGGACCGTTTCAAGTGCAATGGGTACGCGCATGCGTGATTGTGCACAAGAACGACTTACGGCAATTTGGAAGGCGTAGCAGTGGCACATGCTTACAGACCTTTGGAGTGGTTACTATGGCAACTATGAAGAACTTTCATACAGACTGCGCAGTTGACACTAGCGCATTACTGTGGTATCAAGGGATCCTCCGAGCCTTCGCGGCGCTCACTTGTTTTATCATAAACCGAACTCCTGTCGATTTCCCATTTTCTGTTCCTTTGAAGCAGAAAGTGTTTTGACTAATTCCAACTGTTCTTCATTCATCTTCCATACTTCTGACGATCCTGTCATGCCTTCTTAATCCACTGGCTCTTTCTCTAGTTCCTCAAACTTGTTGTGAAAAGTGATTGACACCGAGCGGTGGTTGCTCAGTTGATGGAGCGTAGGCGGAGCAATCGAAAAGTCCTGGGAACGACCCAGCTGTCGTCTGTCCTGACTTGAGGTTTCTCCAGTTTTTACCTTACTAGTCATGCCTGGTTCATGCCAGGATGGTACCTAATTAGGCCCTGGCCGACTCCCTTCCGTCATCCTTTCCCTCACTATTCCGGACTGAGTCTTAAGATGCCTGAAGGTCATAAATGAATTCAACTTTCAAACTGATTGATAGTTGAGGGTCGCCACATACATTATTTCTGTTCGAGTGCTAAATCTATTGTTGCAGTGTAGCGTCCAAACCCTGTATTTGATTCTCTGACTTCCTGCAAAACTGACCACTGCCATTGCAAATCGAGTTCCGTCCCACCGGGTCAATGAGGTCTTCCGAGACTTTTTCGCTAATTTACTGTAATGTGATAAATAATGCTCCGGTCTCTTGATAGCATTTTAGCCACGTGAGCATTGATCTTCATAAAATAGGCTGACAACACGGACAGCTGCTGTGCTTAGGTATCGTACGGGAAAGCCCACAGTACTTTTGTATTGTGTCGAATAATGATTTTGCCAAGTTTAGCGCAGCTAGGTCTAACTGAATGGAAGCAATTTGAATAATTATTTTTAAATGGATTGACAACACTGAACTACTGCACCAATCAAAACTGTTTCTAGCCAAGGCCTTTCCAACGACACCTCTGCCACGTATCTTGTGGTTCATGATATTTTTAGACATGGGTTGTCACCACTGACAGGAACATCCTGGAGTATATTGCTATTGTGTCAAATGTTTATGCAAGTTTGGTTCTGCTTAAGTCTAAAAATAGCTAAAACGATTTGAAAAAAATAATTTTATAGAAAATAGATTGACAACACTGGCAGGTGGGGTGCTTGGAAACGTAGACCCCTTCAATATTTTTCTGTTATGTCGAATAATGTTCATGCGAGTTTGACGCATCTGTGTCTAACTGATGGAAGCAATTTGAATAAATAATTATATTTAAAAAAAATGAGTTGGCAACACTGAACGACTACACCAATCGGGGATGCCG
>JAGDQP010019434.1:0-34868 GCA_022664845.1 Lepisma saccharinum
AGTGATTTGATTATTATTGGGATTATAAGCCTTTTCTGACATTTATATTATCACTACAATGACTTAAGTACTTCCTATATCACAATACATAAACTTTTCTAAGAATGTGCCGTCCAGTTTGCAAAGTTCAGTAGTTCAGGAAACACTGTTCACTTATGAGAAGCATGAGTTACAAACTAACTTACTGTGTTGCTTACAAACGTTTTTTCCACACTTGGAGCATGTCAAGGTCCTTTTTCTGTGAAGATCGTAAGGACAGAATCCGCATCTCCTCCTTTTTGGTTCTTGAGCTCTGACTTCTTCTTCGGTTCGCTTGGAAACTCCACATCTTTTCAAGGCATCTTGAACTGACTTTGGGAGATTAGGTATTGGAAGTCCCATGATCATCTGAGGTTTCACTAATTCTTCTGCCAGTTCTCTAAGAAAAAGACGACGTTTGTCTGTTCTGTTAGGAAAATAGCCTGGATGTTAAGTGGAGAAGACAACATAACTGTTCAAAGCTGCAACATCCATCATATTCGTCCATAATACAAAAGGCCACCTTCGACTTTGTCTTTTGGAAGTATAGTAACGAACTTTCTGGTCCATTCCGTCGACACCTCCCTTTGTTGAGTTATAGAAAGTTATTATTTCCGGTTTCTTCTTCGGATGGTCTTCAACAATGGATTTGTCATGATGCATTGTACTAAGCATAATTACTGATCTGTTCCTTTTGGGTACGTAACTTACAAGAGTGACGTCATTTTTGAAGGCGAAAATTGAAGATCCTACTTCTCTTGAGGGGGATGCTTTCAGTTCCTTCGGGATATCAGGTTTGTTTTGTCTTATTGTTCCCACTATTGTGATTCCTTGCTGAAGCATATCCTCTGCAAGACTAACACTGGTAAAATAATTATCCATTGTTACGTTTCTTGAAGAGTTTTTCACGGTCTGAGTGAGTTCTTTGACAATATTTGCTCCCAAATTTCTTTGAACTGGCTCATTTGGTTTCCTGCCTGTATATACACACCCATCAACAGCGTATGATGATTTGGCATCGCACAACCAAAAGATCTTTATGCCATATTTGGAAGGTTTTCTCGGCATATATTGGATGAAACTACACTTTCCGCGAAATGGCACTAATTGTTCATCAATCGTTACAAACTCACTGGGAATAATTACTTTTCTGCAATTATCAAGAAAAAGATTCCACACATAACTAATTGGTGCAAGCTTGTCCGTTTGCAGACGAACACTTCGAGTACGCTTGTCGTCAAATCTTAGTGCTTTACGGATATCTTCAAACCGGTTGACAGACATTTTTGCTTTGTAAAGAGGATTAAACCTCTCGTCCAGGAATAGCTCACGAATAGGCACATCCCAACTCTTTTCAACTCCTGCTTGTAACAGAATACCGAAAAACGCATTCATTTCTTCAACAAAAACGTTCTTCCACTGCTTCCCCTCTTCCGTTGCTAATCTTCTCCCTTCCAAATTAGTGCAATGTATAATTTCTTCTATTATAGAATGTGTTATGATACAATCCCATGCGTCTTTGGGACACGATGTTTTCACTTTCCTTGAAACACCGGGGGTACACTTTACAATATTATGAGCTCGGGTACGTGAAGTAGACGAAGCGTTCTTCTTCCATACTGTTCCATTTACGCTAATGAAGGTATCATCTTTCTGTGTTTGTTGTATGCACTCACTGTCACTACAATACTCTGAATCTGATGAAGAATAGTTCTGATCACTTTCCTCACGAACACTAATAGGCCGAGCACTACTAGAACAATCCTCAACTTCAGAGTCGGTCGCACTACTATCGGATAGCACTGTCTCTTCGTCAAGACACATATGCCCAAAACTGCTGAAGTCTTCGTCTGATGCTTTCCTTTACTGAGTAGAGGCCATTGTAGCACCAAATGTAATACGAAACACACGAATCTACAACTTACAACGGCAACACAAATACATTCCTAAAATAGCAAAACCTTCGGTAATTTATAAGTGCTAAATAAAACAACAAAACTCATAATTACATAAATATCTATTACATTCTCCAAAGTTGATATAGGTTGGATACAACTTACTAAACACATTTTATTTCTTTGCGAATTTACAATGTAAAATGCTTTGGAAAAAATCTACAAGAAAATCACTATCAACGTGTGTAGTGCCATCTATTAACAATCTTAAAATGTATAAAAGCATTTAGTTATTCAATGCCAGGTCCGAAAATATTAAAAAGATATAGTTTACGTCAAAAAGTTTGAAAATAATGCAATGCGAACGCAATCTGGTCAAGGGCCTCGCAGGCCCTGCATATGCATTGATAGGGTATAAATGAAAAAATGCAAATTACTAAAAAACGTTGACAGCTAATGGGTACAGAAAGACAATACACAATGTACATCCTCAATCCGAAGATTACGCAAAGCCACAGCCTTTTACACAATAAAATATTTCAAAGGCTAAAGAAACAAAACTACATAGGGCCTCGGAAGCCCTGCTTATGCATCCAAGGGTTAATGGAATGAAGCTGTTAAACAAATTTTACTTTGATTATGTACCTCATATTCAAATGGCACCTTTCATGCAATAACAATAAAATTAATAATAATGATCGACTTCACTCCTTTTGACGGTACTTCTGCGTCAACGAAATGTGTATATTTTCTATTCCTAGTATACTTTTAACCAATATCCAGAACAGAAAACAAGTAAAGAGTGAAAGAGAAAATGAAACTTTGAACTAACAAATAACACGTATATCTCCATAATACAGTTCAACACTTTACTTTTTTTTCACACTTTGGAATTGTGAAGGGAAACCTGTCTTGATATTGTAACCCATTTCCGAAGCAGAAAAGTTAAATTATTTAATAAATGAAAACGGGAATTGATACTAACAATAACACGTAGGCCTATCTAGATCCTCGTACTTACTAACTTACCTCGCTTTAGAATAAAATTTGCCTAAGTGTGCCCAGCCAAAAAAGGGGGGAGTACCGATTGATTTTCATTCTCTACCTTACCATATCTTGGCCTGAGTTAAAGATCCTAAACGTTATAATTATATTCAATTCTAAAATTACAAATTCCACAGCTGTGACACATCGTTACAGAATGAGATACTGGGGTCTGTGGAGAGCTTCGTATTTAAATAAATGCACCTTTTATTTACAAATCCGAGAAAACAAAACACATTACACTCGAAAAGCGAGAAACGTCTGGGCCCAAACGGCTGGTTTTCCTTCCAAAATACCCGTTTTTTCTTTCAAATTCTGCTTTAGAAGTAGGCATGGGTAGCGAGACCGAGACTAAGGTTCAGGAATCGAGACGAGACCGAGACCCTATGCATTGATATTTACTCGAGACGACACCGAGACCCTATTCATCAAGACTTACTCGAGACGAGATCAAGAGTTACCTCTCGAGACTCTCGTTTCGATTGTGACTATAAGCTTTATTTTTATGAATGTCGATCATGTGAATTTAATGTTTTGTTCATGTTGTTCTTTAGAAGAAGTTTTGTAACAATTAGTTTTATTCTCATAAATTTTATGTAACATGATATATTGTAGTTTTAAAATATGACTATAAGTCATATAAGTAGTCAGTTATCAATGCCAAACTATTTTATGTTGTCTTTCAATAATAATGTAAAAGTGTTGGAGATTGTTTCAGGGACTGATTAATAGAGACATGTACCGTATTTTCTTCTGCGAATTTTCTTCCTCATGCTTTCTCCTTGCTGATAGATAGTGCTAAGCTACTGGGTTGCTTACTCTAATAAACTATTAATGGTGCCGAACACCATGATAACTCACGGAGTTCGAGGATCTTTAAAACTGTAATGAGGGCGTATGCGAGAGGTCTAATCTATAACTATGACATTGTTCTTCACGGGAAGAGTCCAAGATACAGGCATGGTACCTAAATAAAAGGCGATGATCATCTTCTTCTAACGGACTTGGCTGTAGAAAACAATGAAGAATATTTAATAGGACATTTATTGTTGGTCTTTGCTAAGTAACTGAGTTACATATCTAAACATTAAAAACGTATACAAGAGAAGTCAATACATATATTGGGGCGGCGTTATGAATCATGAGTCGAACTGAATCTAATTAACAAATACATGGAATTTAAGTTAAATTCAAACTAAGAAGAAATAAGATGAAACAAGATTTGAATAACTAAACAGAGCTCCAAATACCAAATTATTTCGAAAAAATAAAAATAATACTATTTTAGACAATTTTAGAGTAAACAACGTACCTTGTAATTTTATAGATGAATTATAGTTGTAGGAAGATGTGATGAATGCACTTTGTAAATTAAACTGTCACTTTCACAATAATGGTTTAACCGTGTTTAAGACCAATTTCAAGGATTCTAAGTCCAAATCGAAGAAAGATAGAGATGAAATTCTATGGTCGATATACGTGTATAGATGGCTTGCGTCTCGTCTGATGTTTGATCTGTTTTAAGTTCTAGAGGCGTCTCAGCTCTAACAGGTCTCGATGGTTGCTTTTCATTCAAATGTATATGTTTGTTTTCGAAAGAAAGGAAGGACAATGTCTGGTTCTCGTGAGAGAATTTACACTTATTCAAGGTTGAAGTAAGTCATTTTCTTGGAGGATATTGAGTCACACTAGTTCAAGGTGAAGACATTCATTTCTTGGAAATGACGTTATTGGTGTCCACAATACATATTGTGAAGTCTCGTGGGATTTTATATAATATTTCATAGTTCTTGTGAGTCAAGGTTGAATCGAGGTATCACACGGTAGTTTGTAAATTAGGAATGTGTATGAGAACAGAAATGATATCACTGTCACATCTTGTACGTTGATATGTCTTAATGAATAATTACCTTTGTGGCTTGATACAACAAAGCTATAGATCATGATTCATAAACGTCGAAACAAATCTTTAAGTTAATAAAATATAAATCTTAAACTGTACAAAAATTAAATACACTGTTGACCAAAATTATAAGAAATAATGAAATTAAAATATGAAAAATGTAGGCATACGACAATAGTCTTTTACTTCTGCTGACACTATGCCATTTCTATCAGCCTCTGCTAGAAAAATGGATAATTTTTTAATACTAACCTAAAAAGATGGAAGCTCTGTATTTCTAGGTATATGGAAGCAAGCAAGTCGAAGCTCAGTCGCGGGACACCTCAAACACTTTTGTAGCCCTAGTAGTTCCTGAGTCGAACGTTGTTTTCAGACGGACATAGAGGATAAGATTGTACACAGTATGCGTTAGACACAGTTAGGTTATTTTTTTTACCTAACCTTACTTCCCTAGGAGATTTGGAATGACATTTTAATCTAATGTCACGGTTTATTTGAAATACCAATGTGCTTATTTCAATTGATAAGATTTGCAATACACTATTTGAAAGTTGTGTTTACCGGGAACACACTTCACTACTTTTTTTAATGTATGGATGTGCAGCTGTTAGCCGTACCTATGAAATGGTTCTTTTAATCAATCAAGAGCAGCAATATTGTAAACTATCTGCTGCGTGCGGTTGTGGAGTTCGGTAAAAGCTTTTTTCAATTTATTTGTATTTGATTATTTCCTTGTACAAAAGTATAAAATAAGTATTTTTTTTGTCACATACTGTACACTGTTAAAGTTTTGTTAACGTCTCTAGGAATTCTAAGGCAAGTTTCGCAGAATTTTTAGTATTTTGTATTGTTTCACTGTAATGGAAGAAAACTCTGAGACTTTTGGTATGATTATCTGGATATTTTTAGTATTCAGTTCTGCACAAGCGCAGAATGAGAAAACAATTTCTTATCGTAGGCATGCAATGTTGATCAAGAGTTTCCTGCTGCCATTTTATCAGTTTTTATTTTGGTAGAAATGCGAAATAATTTGAGTGAATGGGAATTCCGAACCCTAATTGAAAATTACATAAATTATTAAAATATGGTATCAAGTCGTGCCATCAACTTAGTTTATATCTTCGGGATTCAACCAACATAATTCTAACACTCTATACTGTTTTCTTTTAACTGGAAATTTAGAGCAGTCACTACGACGCTGAAATTTTGACTAAAGAACCTGCGTTCAAATCTTTATTTAGAATTTTTTTCTTTGCTTCCAACATTACTTAGAACTGTATGATGAATGTATTTTATTAGCCAAATTACTGAAAATTCCCAGGTAGCTATGGTTGCCTAGCTTTTCTCAGGAATGTTTCGGAGAATCGTTAACAGTGTGCGTTCATTTATTTCTATAAACCAGGTAGAGAATTTCACCTAAAACGTATTTTTTTTTTCAGTTTTAACGTAACAGTTATTCAGTCAATTTAAATAAAATTAAGAAATAACAAAACGTACATGTTACGTATACCAATTTTGAAATATGTAGTATAACATAGATACGTTTCCATAATAGAAATATTTTCATGTATTTCCATTATTAATATTCTATATAAACTAAGGATTTTTATTACTTTAAAATCGTAACGTTTTTCTCTCTATTCCAGAATATTGTTTCCAATCTAAACCCCAAATTACCAAAGTAACAAATTAGGTTAATATCATATCAATATTCTTGTTCTTGCACTGAGATCGGAAAACCTGCGTACCCATTTTAAAGTCTAACGTCTCTCGAGACTCTCGAGACGAGAGTGAGTTTTACAACTGATACCGAGGCGAAGACCAAGTCCGCAATGTTTAGATCGAGACAAGACCAAGACCAAGACTTAAAAATATCGAAACGAGAACGAGACTGATACCAGTCTCGTCTCGTCTAGTGTCGATACCATCTCTATTTAGAAGTGAAGTATATTTAGTGAAGTTCACATTAGATATTTTCTTTTTCCATGCCAGTTCGTCACTCCCAGAATAATGAAAACTTTTTTTAATCCATTAGTAGCATTCTCTTCTGAAATTATGTCAGGGCCGTAAATATTTATGAAAAGAAAATATTTTATTTTATGGTTATTTTATGGTTAAATATAACATCGGTCTCTAAACACAGTATGCTGTAAATTTAATCTCGAAAATCCTCTCTCACACTGGGATGCAGCACAGTTCCGGAAAGGACATATTCGTAGGGATAAAATATATTTCATTTCAGTACAGCTTACAAGAAAATAAAATGGCAGCTACCTGTTTCTAGATAACATAGGTACATTTCCGTACATGCTGGATGGGCACTTTATCAGGATGCTATATTTCGTTAAAACAGAAATACGCTCAAAAGTTGTCTCTTTCATGAAACAAGTAGGGGCTATATACTCAAACTGGTTGACTTGAAGGATATGCTGCCATGACAAGAGATTAAAACAGTGTCAGAAAAATGTTTCATTGGACTATATGTATAAGATAAACACGGAAAGAATTATCATTTTTAAAAAAATTGTAATTTGGGAATTCTTGAAAATATTTTCAAACTCTTTACCTTTTAATAAAATTGTTAATAGATTGCAACTTTCTGTAGGTGAATTGAATTTTATTTATGTCATTTTGGCATTTTGGGCTCAGGCCGAATGGGGTAGTTAGAGGATAAGGAAGATATCGACCAAGGGCTGTCTTAAGATGCCATCCTGGTATTCAACTAGTGGAACCGAGGGAAGCACTGGAACGGAAAACATTAGTCAGGGTGGGCGGTCTGGGATTCTAACCCACGTACATACCCATTGCCAATCAAAAATACTCGACTTTACCAGTTGGACCACGGATTCTAGTTACTTCCAACAGGATTTAGAACGTTGTAGTGTAGGCCGCAACCTTCCCCATGTCTTTTTCTGAAAAATGTTTACTTCCAGCTACCTCCTCAGCACATAAAAACCTTATAAAAATAAATTAATTCAATTAAATTAATTAATTAATGAGGCGAAGCGAAAGTTGAGGAGAAAGAGACTCCAGGGACTAAATTTGAAAGGGAAATAAAGATGTATTTTGCCTAAGCTATGCAACTACCACTAACAAATGAACCTATCGATGCTTCAAATTGCATTTTCGACTGAACTTGGTAGAGGAATAGGGGAAACCAGTACTCATTACTTGTGAATTAGGTTTTCCTTTCTTGGACTGTTTCAAGAAGATCAGAGTAGGATCACGGCACCAATTTCCAGCCACCTAAGCAATTGGTGGTGTGCAAAAATCCACAATATATATATATAATTGAAGAAGGAAAATTGTTAAGTAAAAAAATATCTTCGACTTTAGGTCGTGAATTACCGCTGTATAAAAGGATAAAGCACATATTGGGTAACCGTAAGAAATATAAATTTGATCATATAGCAAAAGGACACCAGTTTCCAGCCACCTAGTAACTGACCGTTAAGTCCCAGTATCCGGCCACACCAGTCAGACTTACTCTAAACATTTAACATAAATAACAGAAAATAAAATATAACAAAAGATCCCACAGTTTAGATATGCAAAACATATTAAATTGTGTTTGTTAGCAGTGTTCTAACACACGAAAACATGTATTGTAAGTGTTACAAACAGGCAAAACGTGAAGAAAAAACAGGCACTTTTAATGCTGTAAAATAAAAAAAAAATGTATTCGTTACGTACTGCAGCCAGTACTAGGGATAGTTCTAAGCCTATCAGGGTCAGTGCAGTGATTCCGTCAGACCCTCCCCTGTGGGAAGCATCACCCCCAAATCCTCGAGACCCCCAACTTTAAAATTGTTGCGGTCAAAAATCGATAGAAACCGTCCAAAACTCAGCTTACACCCTCCTAATTTTGACTTTACACAACCCAACCTGAAAAACCTGGCAGAATCCTTTGATCAGTGTTAAGACTCACTGCTTTGTAATCAATGGGTCCCGGAGTCGATTGCCGTTCGGAACACAGATGATTACACTCACACTAAACTGTAAGTTCCGTCCTCATGACATCATCTTCATCTGGTGGAAGACAATGGGAAACCACCATCAGTTTACCTGCATGAGACCTTCTGGTCAGGATCTGCCTTCGAGCTGAACACTCATCATCATGATACAACACAAATCCTTAAAGTTTTAAGAACGATTGAAAGTTGAAAACCGGTCTACTTTGCCCCATTCCAGAGTTCTATTTGTAGCGAGGGATGGTTAGGATTTCTCCAATTCTGCAAAAATCATCCTGGCTCTGTTTACACCTCTAGCTTGGGATCTGGACGATCCCAAAATAATATAATACATATCTCACTAATTATTCCCCTTTATGAAAATTGGACAAACCGAACACTGCCCCATTCTACTGTACTTTTTGCCGTTGGCTGAAAACGGGTACCATACATAATGAACATTGGGTCCAGTTAACAGTCATTTTTGATCCAGTAATCTAGTCACGCAATAAGTGCCAAAGTATTCAAGAAATATATTTCGAGCCGGTCGGGTGGCCGAACGGTCTGCGACGGTACGCCATCGGCTCGAAGGTCCTAGGTTCGAGTCCCGGCAGGGGCATGGGTGTGGATTTTAACAGCTAAAGGGCGAATCGTGACGGGCCGAAGTTCAAAGTTACTAGACTGGCCCATATAAATATAAAGTAAAGTAAATATATTTCAATTTATTTCTTTTGTGATTACCAATGTTCCATTTTTCAACGTGTGTATTTTTATTTATGACTATACGTGTGTATTATGTTTAAAAAAATCACCCATTCATACCTGAACTTTCTCTACCTACTACCGATGCACACAATGGAGGCTCAATTTGTGTTCACAACTTCATCACAGAATAACTTTGCCTTACAAAATTTGAAATAGTTAATAATAACGCAGATAACGTCAGAACATCGAAAGGATTGACAAAAAACATGAGCTGTGCAAGTGAAACAGCAGACGCCTTATTTATTTACTTTTAAAAATGTGATGGCTGGAAACTGGTTCGTGGCTGGAAATTGATTCCGTGACCCTCTTTCAAGACCTTTAATCAACTATACGCATACAGTGACAAACATGATACGCTACGAAACTCATTATCTTTCTCAAAATATATTAAAGCAAAACTTACTTCACCAATGTATTTCTGGTCCAATTCTAGCGCAGATAGATACGTTACATTACCCCTTTGCCATTTAAAACAATTGAGAAAGATTTAATATGGCCGACTTTAAGATGGTAGGCATGACAATTATACCTTCTAAAAGACTGCGCATTTAACATTCAACGGAAAGTGCTTTCAGATCCAGAAATATCACTCGTACTTAAACCAAGATTATTGTACATTAATCCTGTCTATAGAATAAGGAGCGCAGTAATATTCGCGTGGTACAATGAAGTAGTTTATTGTTTTTGTCTATTCGCAAGCGAACACGAAGGTAAATTTTAGATATTAACTCTCCAGTTGTAACAAGATTTTCGTTAATTATCCTATGTAAATACAACAAATCTGCCAGCTTGCGACGAGAAGGGGAAACGCGGAGGCCGAGAACGAATAATAACTTGAGTTAGCTTAAGCTATGTACCGATGGTATTCTTCTTTTGGCTATAGCAAGGACAAAGTTCAGAACCGAATCAATATGAGATCGATTAGAAACACTAGCCATGTTGAACAAATTGGGTAGCAATCAGGTCCGGACTACCTGGCAATCGCTATGGGCCCCCAAGCCCAAAGGGCCCCAACACTGAAAAATGAAAAAAAAATACAGATTTGTTGAAAAAAATATATAAACTGGTTTAAAAATGGGGATTTGAAATGTGAATTTAAAATGTGAAGTTTTTGAAACAAATTCAATGATTTTACATATAAGCTGCTTCATAAACTACTTTTAAAATGATTCGTAAGTTGCAGGACGGGAGTGATTAGAGGGTGGGAAGTTTGTAAACACCGCAGCATTGGTCTGGCAGCATTTTTCCAAATTAAAAATTGTTAACAATCGTTTAAGGTCGTGTTTAACCAATGACATTCTTTCTCTTTTAATGCTAATTGCAGTTGAGAGAGACTTGTTTCCAAAGGTTGACAAAGATCTATTAAGATATGAAATAACTACAGCAAGTGACGAACTGAAGTTGAAGTCATTAAAACAAGCACAGTTTAATTCCAGGGGCTATCAATGTGCTAATTTTGTATAGATTCTGTAACACTTTTATGAAATAGAATTTTATATTGTTTTGTGTTTATATCTTTGAAAATGTGTACACTATAATAAACAATGTAAAATGTGAAACTTGAAGTTAACGGAATATAGCTTACACTGTAACTGTAATTGATAAGAGGCTTTAAAAAAATAGTATTACTTATCAAAGTACTGAGCACGCTGCGTGGATAACATGATATAGCTTACTTGACAGGTTCCACGAAGTTAAAAACCACGTTTTAGTAGTGGTTTCGTGTTTTTAAACGTTCGCGGAATCTGTCAAATAAGTAATAGTATTACTTATATTTTAGGTAGAACTATTTTAGTGTAATAAAATTATAAAATTTTGAATATATAAGTATATTTAACTCTGATTGTGATCCTGTTTGTATTGGTAATACGAACCATTAAACAAAGTTAGCAAATGTATCTGTATTGTTCAATAGTTTGTAAGATTTTCCTAACAATGATTAAATATTTAAATTTTAGAATACTTTGTAAGGTTCCAGAAATGTATGTGTGGTATTTTAGTGGTTTTTGTAGAGAAGTTGGCCCATTGGATACCGTGACAACCTGACAGAATTTTCTTAATGTCTACATTTAATTATTATTATTATTATTTCTGAGCCTCAAGAATGGTCTAATTGCTAGAAGCCTACAAATATATTTATTGGAAACATTTTTTTTAATCATTTAAAGCATTTCATTTTTAAATTTGAAGTATTAACCGTTTTGGCGCAATCCCGCCGGAAGTAGTAGCGCCACCTAGTTGATATTGATATAGTGGAAGCTAGAGAAGAAAAAAGATAAATGGGGTATAGTACGCATCCACTCTGATCCAAAATTTATATTAACAAATCTACTCATCAACAGCCGAAAAGGAATTAATTCGGTTGTCACTTATATTTTCTGTGTGGTTATCCTCAAGAGGATAAAAGTTGGAGACATGTTATACGAATAAAACTACCCAAGCAGTCTCCTCAAAGTGCTTTTCCAGTTCATCCATTGGACAGAATTAATCTGAACCAGTACGGTAAACTGTTTTATATTCTACTTTCTAAATTCCAAGTGAAGGATACTTACTCTCTGGACTTGTTAATTAAGCAAGTTGTCAGGAAGATGGTGCAGTTAGGACAAATTGTGGAGGCATAATATTTCATTCGTTTTAAATAACTAAACTGGTAAACATATCTAAGTTTTGCTTCATGTGCTGGAATATGTAAACGCTGCCTAAGGTATTTAGTATGAAACTTTTCAACTACTGCAGACCTATTAATTAAATATCAAGAAAATTTACTCAGAATAGGCAATCATTCCGTAAATGGTTACCTTGTCTAACCTATCAGTCATGGATTATAGTAAATTAGTTAGGATATGACAAGTGACCTATGAGTGGGACATTGGTGATGCTTTCCCTAGTGATAACGAACACCGACTTGTGTAATACTATATTCTACCTAAAATTCCTTCTAAAGTAGTTGCTGGGTTCGGAGAAATTTAATTGTTGAAAGAGCGTCATCCTTTTTAAGTATTTCAATATTATATTATTCAGGAAATACAGTCCATTTAAGGCAAGAAGGGAGCTCCGTTTTGTAACTTCATCAGAACTGCAACCTATTGGTGACGATAAAGTGTACTTTACAGTAGCCGTGTGTGTCAATCTACATTGGGAAGTATAGTATATGTTGTGCTGCTATATTAAACCAATTGACTCAAGTTAGACATAGTAATAGCCGAAAATTAATCCAACGGTAGAATTTTTGGTAGCAAACATTCCGGTCATCAGTGTCACAGTAACTTTAACCCGCCATCGGTAACTTGTGAGGGAATCCCTCACTTTCGTTTTTATTTCCTTTCTGTATTTTTAAAACTTTGTCCATTGACCTGTGCTGCCGCCTAGCTGGAGATTGTAATATTGTGCGTGATCCCAAATAGTATAAGCGACCTATCACGTGCGCAGTGTGAATGAGAGCCTTGACAGTGAAAGACGTGTTCTATTTGTGAGGGATTCCCTCACAAGTTACCTATGGCGTTTGTGTTTTTCGATCATCTGTTGGTGTGCTTATGTTATTTCGAGTTAAAATGGATCCAGATGCAGACCAGATACGAAAGTGGTTACTGGAGGAAGATAATGGCAGTGATGTTGGTGTCAGTGATGTTGGCAGTCATGACATGCTGTCAGAATTTGATGATTCTACAGATTCTGACGCAGGTGACGACATTATTTCGGAGCATGACAGCCATAGTGAACAGCCTGCTGATGAAGGTGACGACATTTCTCCGAGTTCTGGTGTCCATTATCTGGGGAGAGAGAAGTTGACTGTGTGGAATGCTCACCCACCACGACAATCGACGCGAAGAAGACGAAGGAATATTGTTCTTCACCCTTCTGGTGTGAAAGAGGAAGGTGCTAAAAACGCCCAAAATGTTTTTGAAGCCTGGAAGTTATTTTTTACCGATGGGACAATAGAAGATATCACAAACTATACGAACGACCGTCTTCGCAAGATTAGAAGCAGCTACAGCAGGGGAATCTATACTGCTGACACAAATACGGATGAGATATGTGCTCTCATAGGACTGTTGTATTTGGCCGGAGTAAACAAATCTTCGCATCAAAGAGTAGAAGATCTTTGGGATGCAGATGGTACAGCACCAGAATATTTTCGTCTCGTTATGAGCTATAATCGATTCTTGCTGTTGTTGAGGGCTCTACGGTTTGATGAAGCAAATACAAGACAGATGAGAAGGGCTGTAGACAAATGGCCCCTATTCGAAAAGTATTTGATGAATTTGTTCGGCGATGTAAGGACTGTTACAGTGTTAGTGAGTATGTGACTATTGATGAAATGTTGGAATCCTTTCGTGGAAGATGTTCCTTCAGACAATACATGCCGAACAAACCAGCAAAGTATGGAATAAAAGTGTTTGCTATGGTAGATGCCAGGATGTTCTACACAACAAATATGGAAGTGTATGTCGGCAAGCAGCCAGATGGGCCGTTCGTGTTGGATACTAGACAAGCAGCTGTCGTCAGTAGACTTGTAGAACCAATTCGCGGGTCAGGCAGAAATGTGACAATTGGTTTTCTTCTGTGCCATTAGTGAATCAACTGGTTCGTGAGGGGAACTTGACAGTTGTTGCCACACTAAGAAAAAAAAAAGACTGAACTTCCCCCAGAAATTGTCATCACAAAACAACGACCTCCCAACAGTAGCCTCTTCGCCTTTACAGAGGACTGCATGGTTGTTTCTTATGTTCCACGAAAGAATAGGAATGTAATACTCATTTCAAGCATGCATGACTCTGACGAGATTGATGGCACAACTGTTGACCTGTGTAAACCTTCTGCCGTATCATTTTACAATTTGACAAAGGGGGGAGTAGATGTTGTAGATCAAATGAAATCCACATACAGTGTTGCCAGAATTTACTACCGTTGGCCTCTTAGAATTTTTTTCACACTACTGGACATTGGAGCCATCAATGCCCAAATTATACTTTCCAATACAAACGAGAATAGTACGCGCAGAAAGTTCCTGAAGAACTTAGCTATGCGTCTAACTAGAAATCACATGTCAGGAGTTCGAAATGATATCAAGATTCGGATTAAGAAACATCTCCGACTTCCATCTGAAGAACTTGTACCCGAATCAACCCAGAGCAGGAAAGAAGCAAAGTTTTGTCCAAAGAGAAAGAACCGAGAAACGAAGACACGATGTGCGGACTGTCGAGTGCCAATCTGTGGACAACACGTCATCACAATCTGCCACAAGTACAGAGCCCAGAAGAGCAGTGGAGATGACACGGAGGAAGACTTAAAACATTTGTCAGTGAGGTGGTAGTGTTACAGCAGAAGTCTACATGCTTTCTCGATCAAATTTTGGAAAATATATACTTGATGAATAGAATTATATTAGATAAGTTGAAGTTAACTGTTAGGTTAGTTGAAGTTAGGTTAAGCTCCAGCGACCAATTTCTGTATAAGACTCCTAGAAAGGCTTCTTTATCATGTTTGCATGTCAATAGAACCCAAAATTTGCTGCGCCAGTCCAGTTTTCGACAGCAAGATGCACCCTTGTACTCTATGTTCAAAAGTCTAGAAAGTAGGATTTTCACCCTTAGCATGACACAAGATGTTCAACAACAGTTGTTTTCGAACTATTCTCACTATTCAGCATAAAGTTACATGAAATTTCCGCTTTATGAAGCTCTTCCACATAGAGTACATGGGTACATGCTGGTATCGAAAACTTGACTGGCGCAGCAAAGTTTGGGTTCTATTCACACGCAAATATGATAAAGAAGCCTTTCGAGGCGTCTAATACAGAAATTGGCCGGTGGAACTTATTTACTCATTTACCGAAGTTAGGTTCTACTCTACAACCTATTCTAACCTTACCTAACACTTCTTATGTACTATGGGTATAGAAGTGGCCAGTACAGTAAAAGCTTCCACAGATATGATTCCTGTATAATTTCCTGCCGAATGTTAAATAGCAAAGAAAAGCACAAGTAGAATATAATGTAAATATAGTTAACTTTCCAACTGTTTTCAAAATTTTTCGAATAAAATTTAATGTTACTATATTACAACATTATTACTTCAATGTTACATTCGCAAAAGTTCCATATTGCAAAATATTACAGAAATTCTAACATTAATTATAATGTAAAGGTATATTTTTACTTATAAGGACAATAGAAAGGTTTTAACGACACAGAAAGTAAATAAATATAAATGTTAGGGATTCCCTCACAAGTTACCGATCGCGTTACCAAAACGAAGTTACCGATGAAGGGTTAAGTTAAACTCCACTAACTACATCTGGAACATCAAGCTTCTTTCCTTAATTGCGACGTCCTAGCGGGCATTAATACTAGTGACTGCCTAAGAATATCTTCCATTTACCTACTGGGAGTAGTTAAATATAAAATTACTCAAAATACTGTCCGTATGTACCAGGAACTATAGACACTTTCAAGAATGATCAAGTTTAATATACAAGATACATAAATTTAATATATTGGCATTTGTTATATTGGAACTATTAGGTACAAGAATGGTGTACATTGTACTCTGCTGTAATAGCGATACAAGTAGCTGACTTACATATACTCTATTATTCGTGTTTAGAAGTAGTGATAATAAATAAATACTCTCAATTATTTCATGTGTGAGAATAACACAAAACGTATAAAGCATTCAGTAATATATATACTCTGTTCTAAAAGGAGCTATAATGCTTTGGCAAACAGTAATATTATACTCTGTAGTAGAAGTAGTAGGATTCCGGTATCATAAATGCAGTTACATTATACTCTGCTTTAAAGAGAGCTTTATTGCTGTATTAAGGAAGTATTCCATACAAATTTTAAATTGTACTCAGTGTTTGGAGCTTTATAAGAGATACATATTATATTTTTCTCAGAAGGCTAATGTTCAAATGCACTGCACTCTTATGACACATGAATATTTAAAGTTTGAGAAAATTTTTATTAATATATTTGTGCAAGAAAAAAATAATCTGAGAATGACAATTTTAAGGCACGTATACTCTCGTGTAAATGTATGGTGTAGGTGTCGTGTATAAATGAACCTAACTTAATAACAGCCGGCATTTTCACTTTGCTGAGAATACTTTTCTGTCTTTATTTCTCCTCTTCATAATAGAGCAATTCTTTATTTTACTGATACTGGCCAGATATAACTCATATAATTTTTCTTACAAATTACTCATACCCACTATAACTTCTGAGGTGAGCAATATTACAACTTTCTTCATTTAAAGTATAATGAAGCAGCTAAGTTGGACTGCATGAAACCTTGTAATAGGCAAAATAGGTTATGATATTTTATTGTCTGTTAAAAGAAAGGTTACTTTAAAGTTGTGTTTAATTTGCTACAGCAATTTTGTGTATGTATTTAAGTGCTCAATAAAGTGCTCCTTATTCCTCCCTTACGATTGCAGAGAATGGCGACAAAAAATCCATTAATTGGGGTACTTAGGGGGGCTAGATTCAAATTTTCGCCACATTTGGTGGACGCTGTTACCACGTTATAACGTACACCATAACGAAAATAGTGTATTCCGTATTCCTCCCTAAGATGATGGCAACCCAAAATTTGATTAATTGGGTTACCTTGGAGGGCTAACTTCATACTTTTGCTGGCGCCGTCACCAAGTCATCCTTCACTCTTTAACGGAAATAATGTACTCCATATTCCTCTATAATGATTGCAGACAACGCCGATACAAAATTCGATTCATTGGGGTAACTTGGGGGGCTAACATCACACTTTTGCTGGCGCCGTCACTACGTTATCCTTCGCTCCCTAACGAAAATAATATACTCCGTATTCCTCCCTAACGACTCCTTTGTTGTGCATGTGGGCCTTCAGAATAAATCTGGTTTTAGTATGTATAACGAACAACTCTTCCCCGTAGTTTGCTTAAAACGAATACTTTCCGATTTCGGGAAGAAAGTAACTTAAACCATAAAGTAGTCCCTTGCAATACGGATCCTCGCTTAGTTGACAAGAACCTGTCCACTGGTTTTTAAAACACCACACACGTCTATGGACTGGGACACAGACAAAGAGTTTTCACTTGAAACAACTAAATAAAGAATGATTGATAAGCAAGTTATTTGGATCATTTATCTCATCTGAATATCATATGACAATGATTAATTTATTTCAGGCGCCAACCAGTATCCCAGTGGACATTACCCCTAAGCGGCGAATACTAGCAAAGAAATCAGACTACCCCCACTGCCAGAACATAATACACCTAACGGATCCCCTGGAGTCGAACTAAAACCTCCAGGGTGGGTTCTTAGCGAAACAACTTTTTGCAGTGCTAATAAACACAATAGAGATAAAAACAATATCTCATTAATATACGACGAATATGTAGATCTCTCTGGAAAGATACACGTCAAACCTAGACAAAAGATTAAAGTAACAAGGCTATAGTTTCGTACGAATGAAACCCATGAATAAAGTAAGAATTAAAATATTGATTTATTTACAAAGATATGCTGCTTCTCCTCTATTCCCGATTCAGCCATTAAATCTTAGTCTCTTAACCAGAAATGAATATAAACTCGACGATACCGCCACTTACACACATAAATATGAAAACATAAACTTTATAAGAGGCATCCGACCTCGACCACAGTTCAAATGGAGTAGGCGATAAGACCTACAGCCGGTCAATTTTCACCCATACAGAGGATAACAGGATTATTATCGTGTATGAGCTACTTACATTACAACATCAACTCAAATTAACGTATTCCTCGATATCAAATTACCGGGTACTGAAAGTTTGTGACCGACTTTCCTGAGAATTAAACACACCTTGACATTATTCAAATTCGAGCTTCACAAACACTGTTGTCAATCAAGAGAACTACAAATCAGACCTTTGCTTCTTTCTGCCTTAGATTCTTTGCTCAGAGGTTACACTAAAAGTAACTTGAGAATTCATATGAAATTGAAATATATATAGCGGTCATGCGTCAGGCAAGACATATATATTTTTCACTCCTCTTCACTGAGACAAATTCCCATTCACTTTCCTGCTGGAATGGGGAATGAATCTTATGATAGCACCTTCATGAACAGCTACCACCCACTTCCGTCCAGAATGCTCTTTGAGGGACGTCTTCTGGCAACTTATTAAAATCCTCATCAAAACACAGAATCTACTGTTCCCTCGGAATTTCTTAAACGCCATAAAGGCCAGTTTGAACGCGATACAAGCTTATCAGTCAAGACAAAAAAAAATATATACGATTACAGAATGCAAAGTTTGAAGTTCGATCACGCCGTCCATGTATTCACCTGGTTCCACAACCACACAGGTTCTTACTCGGATTTAGCACACCAACCGATAGAATGCCACACAACTCTCCGTCCTCTTCATCAGGACGACCATTGACAGAACAATTGACCAAAAAAGTAGCTTCCGTTACCTTAATAAAAAGAACACATTTAAGGAAGATTTCACAACAAAACAAATCGGAGTAGACAGCAAAGTGTACAGGCCCTCGTATTTCCATACTCATTCAGAGGATACCCGGGAAAGTACCTTAAATGAGTACCTCGAACATAATTTTAGATATCTCAAACAAAGCGGACTACAATCCAAACTCTGGATCGACGATAAAGTCTACATCCCTTTCTTTTTGTCCATACAGAGGTTACCTGAGAAAGATCTTGTATGGGACCTTTCATCGAGAAGAAATTTAAAATCCAACCTAGGACACAACAACAACTGGAGTAGGCGGTAAACCTACAAATCCTCATTACTCTTTCCCTTACAGAGGTATGTCTGGAAAAACAACATGTAAGATAACTCTTTCTTCGGGCTGGCAACATATCAAAACATACTGCTTAACATGACCGATATCAGAATATCGGGCTCTTCCTCAAATTAAAGAGAAGAAAAAAAAAAGCACAGCAGGATTACGATTTGAACATCTCAACAACTTATGTTCCAATTTTTTTAAATATCGATATCCACACAATTAACTGCGCGGATATTACTGCAGAACACCAAGTCCTCCCATCTCCACCTCCCGACATAGCGGACAGCCTGGACTTCGAGCTTGCTACACCGTAGTGGCTTCCAAATAGCGACGTCACAGCAAATATCCGATCAGTAAAAAGAGAATCAGAGAGTCAGAGAGAGCGCGAAGGCCGATGACAGTATATATACTCAGTTTTTACCGCTTCGAAATTTCCAGTAAGACGAAACTGCCAATAAGAAAAGACGACACTTCTTTTAAAGCTAATGCGCGGGCCAGGATCAAAATATGCACAACAAAAAACCGCAAGAAAGTCAAGGCGGCAACTTCTTCCTCCCTTCTGTCCTCGGCCTCCCCTCACCTACACAAATCTCACGTACGCACTGAAACTCTTTTATAAAAAAAAAAGGAAGCAAAAAATAAACGGCTATCGGTTGAATCGAGTAGAAACTGAAATAGAAAATTTGTTAGTTGAACACACTTATATATAAAACAATTAATAAAATAATACGTAATTATATACTTCAATTGTTTGACTTGCTTCATATTATCTTTTCTTCTTTAAAAAAAGTAAAAATAAATTACATAATTAATTTAAAAAATGACTGGGAGTTGGAGAGTGCAGAGCGCGACACAACACCATAACGATTGCAGACAAGGCAGACACAAAATTCAATTCATTGGGGTACCTTGGGGGGCTAAATACACACCTTTGCCGCCCCGTCACTAAGTTATCCTTCACTCCTTAACGAAAATAATGTACTCCGTATTCCTCCCTAACGATTGCAGACAACGTAGACACAAATTTCGATTCATTAGAGTACTTTGGGAGGCTAACTTCAAACTTTTGCTGGCGCCGTCACTAAGTTACCCATCGCTTTCTAACGAAAATAATCTACTCCGTATTCCTCCTTAACAATTGCAGACAACGCCGACACAATATTTGATTAATTGCGTACCTTGTGGGGCTAACTTCACACTTTTGCTGGCGCCGTCACCAAGTTATTCTTCACTCAGTAACGAAAATATTGTTATCCCTATTCTTCCCTAACGATTGCAGACAACGCAGGCACAAAATTTGATTAATTGGGGTACCTTGGGGATAAGTTCACACTTTTGCTGGCGCCGTCACCAAGTTATCTTTCACTCTATAACGAAAATAATGGACTCCCTAACGATTGCAGAAAAGGCCGAACAGAAATTGTATAAGGGGGGGGGGGGGCTGTGTGAAGTTAGCCCGCCCAAATTTGCTGGCGCCGTCCCCACGGTATCGCTTACTCCCTAACGAAAGCAATGTACTCCCTAATCCTCCCTAACAACTCCCTAACGATTTCGATAATTTTCACCTTAATTGGTTTTGGTTGGCGGGCTAGCTTCACAAACGTGAAATTTCGCCAAGGCAAAGTAAAATCACAGTATGTCTTAATGTACGGTCAAAAGGGGTAAGGAGCATCATAAAAAGTTTCTTGTGATTATATATACTCCTACCGTGTAGTGGGTCCATCAGAAATTACTAGTACATCCGTATCTTTGGATGACTGTGGAAAAGAAACATTTTTCATGTGTGGTATATGATCTGTGTAGCAATTGTAGGTTGGTGGTATTTAAGATAAAGAAATAATATTTGGACACGTGTCTATAAAGATTGATGAAAAACGTTTGATCAAAATACCTAACAATTTCTACGTACATTTACAACAATTAATAGACAAGTGGATGTTCTGTGACATTGTACTGCTATTGATTAAAGACAGGGTGCGAATTACTGTAGGGGATGGGGGGACAACCCCCTCTGGAATATATTTGCCCCTGACTGCTAAATAGAACTCACAATCCCAGGGGGGATGAAATTGTTCCCCTCTAACACGTTATAGCTTTCTTTTCCGGAACTTGCAACGAGACTGGTAAGGTTGTGTGCTCTAGTAATCAAAACAATCCAAACATACATGTCTAAAGAAAGAAATATGTTATATTTAAACAAAGCTTTCATTGCCAGTGTAACCATACAGCTAGTACTTCCAAAAAGTTACATGAGAAAATCACAGTCCACAGTAAAAGTTGATCGCACAGAGAGCAAGGATTGAAAAATAAAAAACAGCGCGAGCCTGTGCCCAGGTGCGTTTTTCGGGATTAATTGGTTTCTGTGGGCTTTAGAAATAAAATGTGAATGTATGCAAAATGAGGGAGAACCCCATTCGGGATGGCCCCACTTATCCGCCTGGGCAGAGAATTTTTTTAAAATTTCTTTGAAGGTTTTTATAAAGGCAACTTTGGTTCAGGCCGAATGGAAAATGATGGGAGAATTGGTGGAATCAGGAAAGTGGGAGAAAAAGGGAGGACCCCGAGAAAACCCATGAGCACGGTGTTTGTTCACCGCAAAGCCCATGGCACAAGTCGGGATCGAATTAAGAACATCACGTACCAGAGGTAAGCGCCCAACCACTGCCGCCAGAGCAGGGTTTGAATTCCTGCTCAAGCTTCCTAGTGTCACTTGGCCGCACGAAACACCAACCACTATACCACAACAGACGGAGCACTCAGTATTTGTGGTCCAGGCGGTAACGTCGCGGACTTCAGAACGGCAGAGGGTAGGTACGCGGGTAAGAACCCCATGGCCAACTATTCTGACTGAGGCACCTGTTTCACCAGGCGAATGCTACAATGAAGAAAGTGGACATCAACAAAGGCCCTGACTAAACTCGTTCCTTGTTTCAATATCACAAAGTATTGTAGATTTTAGTTAGCAATATTATTCTAGATGCAATGGTTTTCATTATTACGGACTTCTGTGAAATGCCCTTATTTAAGGAATCATTTAAAAACAGAAATTAATTTTAAAATCCCACTGGGTTTTAAAGTGGGTTTTTCAAGTAGGCTCAACCGAAAAAAAAACACTGGGTTTTATTGGGCTGTGCCCACCTTGCCAAATCCTACAATAGAAACCAGTAACCAAATTTCGCCTAGCAGCCTAATTTCACCCACACAAATTCTCAATCAGTATGAGTTTGAAATTATTGGAGTCGATTCTCATGTCCGAAGTAACGCGCGAACAGTAATCTTTGATGATTTAAAGGTAATGGTGTGTCTCGTGCTCATTTGTAATTTTTCTCCTTGTTAAAATTTTGCTGTGGTTTCCACGTTGTCTAGAAGCTTCAGCAACTGTAAGCTTTATAGTAGTAACTATAATAAGCATGCTTGATGAATGATAATTGAGCTACAGTATACATTGATAAGTTTCACGGGGAAAAGCTTTACCGTGGTGAGTGGAAAATCAAATTTTACACAGTAAAAAATAGCTGTGTTAATTCAACACAATGCGGTGTCCCATCGTGACTACCGCCTTTTGTGTTAAATCAACACTCCATACGGTGTTGATTTCGGCACTGGAAGAAAAAAAAAGTTACGTCTGCAGCGAGATTTGAACATGGGTTGCTTAGAAGTCGAGCGTCTTACCAACTTTTTTTTTTATAAAACAATTTATTGAACATAAGCTTGTACAATCGCGAGCATATATTTTGACCCCCTTGAATGCTCATTTCAGCTATATGAATTGTGGTAGTGTTCGCCCATTGAATATGCAACCCTAACTTGATTAGTGGATAACCTTGAATGCTTATCATTCCAGGATATGTAATTCTTCCTCCAAACGCATTTTGCAGGGAAAAGAATGAGAACGTGTATTACGGAATCATATAAATTACAGGCGTTAGCATCACTTAGAGAAATTTGAGATAAAACAAGTTTAAATTTCAAATAGATTTCTTGTAGCAGAGAGAAACGAATAGACATGTATATTTTAAGAAACTTTGTATCCAATTACCACATTCAAGATTGTAATTCATTAATTTTATAATACTATCATATAAAAGAAAAATACTCTGAGATAGAATCAGGTATGGAGCGGAAGAACACAAGAAAGAGAGATGAACATTTTGCACGTTAAAAAATGGAATTGCATTCGCCGACGAAGAGCTGTCGAAAGCGAATCAGGAAAACGCCAAATTTTCGAAGATGCTTTTATAGATCAGCGATTTTGTATTTCCGGAAGCGACTCGATTTCATTCATTCCCGTCTTTGTGGTTGATTATTGGTATTCACACTATTGCCACAAAACTTACAGGCATGAACATTTTTTTTTAAATATTTATGGCCATTAAGGATAGTGTTGGGAAAAGGATGTTAGAAAGTAGTCGGGGAGGACCTAGTTAGTGGGTACCATCCCGGCATTTGCCTGACGTGACTGAGGAAAATACCTGAAAATTCTCAGTCAGGATGGGCGGTCACTGGGATGATTCCCATGACCTTCCGATTCGTAAGTAACCGTTCTACTAACTCGGTGCAAGTGTGGCAAAGCATGCGAACAAAACAAGTGGAGTGAAGTTTGATATTTTGTAATCCCGTAACAGGGCAATAAAGTAGGGCCTGTGCTTACAATATTTTCAGCCATAAAGTGCCAAACATAATGTATCTATAGGTTACGAACAGGGAAGAGACATGGAAAAATATTCCTGTGATAATGATACTGCTTAAAGTTAACAAATTTATTTTAATTGAATTGAATTGATTTTTCTTTAAGGTCTTTAGGCAATTATGTCTCAGACCGTACGGATGATGGAATGAAGAAAGGCGAAGAAACGGGAGCACTCCGAGAAAACCCACGCACACTGTGTTTGTCCACTACAAAGCCCACATGGCATGAGCAGGGACCTAGCTCTACCAACTTTTTTTAAAAAAATCGCTTATTTAACTTCCTGTTACACACTACATTTTATTTATACAATTTGGACCTGTAATTTGCGTTTATCTTACTTATCCGAACTACGGACAACACATTTAAAATCACATCCATGCCCGAAGCGGGATTCGAACCCGCGATCGTTTAGTCGCCAGACCAGCGCATTAGCCAGCTCGTTCGATTAATTGACAGTAGATTTACAAAAAATAATATTTACAACAACTAGTGAACAATGTTCTGGTGTTAATTTTAGTTCTTGTTAAGCTACTCTTATCGCAAAAGGTACGAGTTGGCATATGTGATACGCGGTATCTGGTTCGTTCGGCGCTCCCGCAGTATATTTTGTCTGAGATTTGGCATCTCAACACGAAACTTTTCAAAACAGTGCGAATTGCTCGCGCCACAGAGTTCCCTTCGGATTAGTTGCTGTCGCAAGCTTTCTAGCCGTACTCGACTGTCAAATAGAAAATACTGATTCCAAAATAATAAACATAAATAGTTAAATTGTTTAATGGTAAAAAAAGTACAGAACACTTAAGTTTTGTAATAGTAATCGTAGTTTGTGATGATTGCACGCAGCCCGCGACTAGATATTATTACACTATATGGACGTACTTGTGTAACAGACATTCGCCACAGTATATTTATGTCAAAAATTAATAACAAGTTTAATTTAATTCTATTGTACTGAAGACCTGTGTGTAGTTATCAATTCAGTGATATCAGTAACTCTACAATCTACATTAGTATTAAGTCCAAGCAAACAAAAGTAAAAATGGGCAATTTTTAACAGTTCAGAATATTATTATTCTGAGGCACAGCTTTCAAAAGGACATTACCCGTTTTGTGATAACAACAGAATACTGAATTCTGCTGCTGACTTATTTTCGTTACCCATAAGTCTTTGTCACCGCCACCATGTTTCTGTCGGTTACGAACTGCACTTGGGATAGGCAATGGGAAAACACGCAGGTTCGATCCAATCTGCCGGCTATCCATATTGATGTTGTCCAGGGTATTCCTCAGTTGAATTAGTAAATTAGTTAAATGACACGATAGTACCTTAACTAACACCGTGGCCACTACCACCATTGCTCCCAGAAGTAATCGCTGAGAAGCTTCATCTCTCAGACAGGCTAGGCCGAAGTTCAGCCCAAAAAGAGTATTGCTAAAATAATAATATTGTGATTATTACGCAATGAAACAAAATATTTTCATTCAATTTTCAGATAGCATTTTAACCAGCCTGTTAAGATATATCGTCCCACTAATCGACTTCAGCAGAAGTTTATAGTCAAACTGTTCGATTTGAATTTAATTAATTTATGACCTTGATGAAATTATGGCTCAGTTCAAGACAGGGCTAGGGAGAAAATGCGGTAAGGAACCAAAGTCAAATTTGAAGGTGTCATCCACCTCAAAATAAAATTTCGACCTGAAACTCATGATGGAACTTGATCCTCGACCACACCGGACCTGAACCTCACTCGTCTTGAGGTCTAGGTCAGTACGTTGAGGTTGGACCTGGCGAGGTTCCTCTTTAAACTATGGAGCTTGTTGATCAGCTTGCTCAACTGTTTATTCGACGAGTTTTCTGTCGAGGAAGCACGAGCATACATTGCACTATGACAGTATCAGGCTTGCTGATCAGCTTGCTTGACGAGCGTGCTCTTGAGGAAGCTTGACGATTTTTTTGCTATTATACTGTAGAGCATACTGATCAGCTTCCTCGACAAGCATGTTCATCAGTGTCGTCGAGGAAGCTCAGTGGAGCAATCTGATCAGCAAGCTCGACAGTGTAACAGCGACGTTAGCTTCACCCTTATATTTCAACTTGGGCCTCAGTCAATTTGAATTTGAATTCAAGTTATGACCTTTAGGCATGTAATGCTCAGTTCAAGATAGGAGGGGTTAATGATTCGGGAAGGTGTTGTCTTCCACACGGTTCACATGGCATGAGCAGGGATCGATCTGAGGACTCCTAGCACCATAGATGAGCGCTCTACCAACTGGTCCCGCTTTCACTCTCGACTCACGCTTTACCTTCATGCTCACACTCCAAGTTTTTTTTTCAATACTATATTTCACCGTTTAATTTAATTGGCTTTTTGTTTTCTAAAGGGTAAAAAATGGTTATAAGCTTTTGCTTACTGTTAAAGATTCTACTGGAAGAACAGTCTTGATTTGTTTTTTTAAATAAAAAGGCGATTTAACACACAACCTATCTATCAGTCACGTGATAAAGACAGTGGGCGGCTGTGCAATTGGCTGTTTCTTTTCTGAGTTTTCTCTTACAAACAGCGTACATTACACACCCGTCTTGAAACCAAGACCTGCACATATAGCTCAGTTGAGCAGAACTGAATCAAAAGCACAACTTCCTTCTTCTTTTTTCTTTGCTTCAGGCTGTATTTGATAAGAAATTTTGTAGTGAGTTACGGAAGTGTGTGTGTCGAGAATGTGGCAACATTTGACTGACACAAAACATATTGAAGAGAAAACGCTTGCGTTTTAAAGTAAAAGAAATAGAAAGCTAATCTGGCATTTCTAGAACTCGCTTTAAAAGGTTCGAGGCAAACCAATGATTAAGGTGTAAAGCTTTAATATATTATTTAATACATGTAAGAAAATAAATATTTTTTTTTGTTTTGTTTTGTGAATAGAAAAAAGAAGTAATGTCTGTTGCAGCTAGGAATGCATTTGTTGTGATGACGCTAGTATGACCAAAACATTCGTGTTTGCAGGAACAACTCGTTGTCGGTAGTAGTGTTACCAATGCAGACTGTGATTCGAACACTTATAAGGCCTTTATTAAAGAAAGTGTAAGGGTAGGACGTGGAACGGACCTGTTAGTTGATTTTCTATTAAAGAAAGGAATGCACAAGAGAATATTTTTCGTATTTTAATGGAGGATGCATGACGCAACGAATGTCAGACATTGGTCTTGGAAGGGTAGTGAAAAGTCTATATATAATGTAACATATTGTGTCGCACATTGTCCATTGTTGTTCTTTTTAAGGTAATTACACGATGTATCCAGAGGTTAGCATGCCGTACTAGTAACCGAAATATGACGAGTTTGAATCCCTTTCACGCCAATTGAAGAGAAAAAACAAAAAGTGTAATCACAAAAGAGCTGTCGTAGCTCGGTGGTAGAGTGTTGGCTCAGCATTCGGGAGGTCGTAGGTTCAATCCCAGTGGCCGACCATGCTGACTGAGGTCCGTCCAGGGTTTTTCCTCAGTTACACCAGGCAACTGCCGGGATGGTACCTTCAGGCTGATGTCTTCCTGTAATATTTCCCTTCCCCAACCTGAGTCTAAGATGCCTGAATGCCATAAATTAAATTAATTCAATTGAACAAATAATAATACATAAAAATTACAAGATGAGGAAATAATATTAACTTCTGAAGCGGTGCAATCTCCTTAACACAAAGACAATAAGAACTCAGAGCCAAGATGTTAGTACGCTCGCTTTCCTTGCGCGTGGTCACGGGTTCAATTCATGCTGGAATACATTGAACGGAGTGTTTCGGAACCTACGTTACCAAAAACGACTTTCAGTCCTAAGAAGCTCGTTTCGCAAGTTAATAACAAAATATTAAATTCTTTGAAAATTATGGCTGTTCCATTCCCCGAAACAATATAGCTCCCAATATCTGCAACGTACGTTCCCAGAGCATTAAATAAATATTTTATTCCCTCTATGCTCAGTAGGCAGGGTGGGAGATATTGCTTTGATTACGGCGCTATTCTTGTATTCGTTTGGTAGCAAGTAATATAAAGAGTAAATCGGAACAAGATGGTTGGTCTGAGATTTTAATCCCATCTGAGGAATGACCTCTATCTTGCAAAAGAGTCCCAAACATCACAATAGCTACATGTTCTCCTTAGGGATATCATCAGGGCACGAATTGAATTGATTTATGGATTTTAGGTTCAGAACATCATCGAAACAAAATCTATATAAACAGTGATACACTCACACCAAATCAGTTGACTCGTAGGTAGGTACGCGGATTCGAGCCCCACGGACGATCACCCTCACTGAGTTTTTCCAAGATTTCTCTCAGTTTCACCAGGCGAATGCTTGGCGGCTACCTTCCAATTCTACCACGTCTCTATCCCGGGCAGAGTCAGGGATGCCTAAAAGTCATAAGTAAACAGATTATAATGACTACAATCCCAATAATCTTCTTTGTTATTATTCTGCCAACGCTAGCGTGAATATCCGTAGGATAAGACAGTGACAGTACATTCTGATGAACTCAATCAATTGCAATACTGACCTTTATTAATAATCATCACGGGCGTTACAGACTGAAAGGTCCTGAGCCTGCCCCAATGCCATCTGTATGTGGTTGGTGGAACTGCGTCCACCTGAGTGACGGCAGTGTGGTCAGCATTGCGCGCCACCTGGCCACGAACAGGCTTATTAGGGGTTTCTAAACAGAGTGGCCGTCACGCTTTTTATTCACGTGACTTCTCAGATTGCCTTACGGCACTGAGTGCACGCCGATAAGTAGGACTCCAGACGGGAATTGAACACGGGACCGCGCGGACATGAGTCCAACGCTCTAACAAATAGACTATGAAGCTCCCACTGACCTTTATTAACGTGTGCATTATACCTTGGGGCGATGTTCTTGGAAGGTAGTCGGTCGGGTTCTAGTTTGTAAGCACTATTCCGGCATTTGGTATGACTGAGAAGAGAACCTAGGAAAAGTACGAATGAGCGGCCGCTTAGATTGTTCACAGGACCTTCCGATGGCTGAGTCGACGCTCTACTAACTGATCTACGGTCGCTCGGTACAACCTAGACTATAATTGTTCGTTCATGATAAAGAATACTTAATATTAAAAAAAAACTCTCTCTCTCTCTCTGTCTGTCTAGTTCACTCTCTCTAACCATAGTCTTTCATGATGAAGATGCTCTTGAAACTTGACTAACTGACTGCTTCAAGTCAAAATACACGAGTTCTAAAATCGAGAAATCGAACTCCTCCAACGTTGGCATATAATCATTGATAATGTACGCGACTACATTACTGAATGAGTAAGTGTGACTATGACTGTGTATCGTTAGACTACAATAGCCATGTGCCATCTCAGCATTTGTGTAATTGTGTTAATTAATTACTGTTCTCCTGTTAAGTATTTTGGAAAAAGAACAGTAAACCCAAAGTGAGTATGAGGCTATGGTCTGATATGTTCCCGTTCCCGGATTTAGAAGTTGAAAGAATTGAAGTTGAACAACTGCCTATAGGTAGCACAAAAAAGGGTAAAATTCTCAAATGAAAAGAACTACCTAAAGTACCCGCCCGTTTTAGCGGAGTCATTGAAATACGTTGGCAACACTCCCACTTCCCCCGCTACTACTACTACTACAACTACTGCTGATGTAGGTAATAGTTGGTGTTGAATCGATGCCAATAATTGACCGAACTTTCACCTCCATAGCCATGGTAAAACTGTAAATAAGGGAGTTAGTAGAGTATCTTCTGTATTCCTTAAAAATATGCATAGTCATTGTCTTTACAAATATCTGAATGTACTGAGCATTAATGAGCTTTTATGTTGGAATAAAGGAAATGAATTAAGAAAATAAAAAAATAAAGATTTCGTCCAAAAATGAACATTTCGGGGTTGATATCACTGTTTCTTCAGCTAATGATGATGCTGTGCTATCCCTACTGGTGCTACTACTACGGCTACTACTACTACTATTACTACTACTACTACAACAACAACTACTACTAACTAACTAACTAACTCTATGGCTTATGGAACTCGCAAGTTCATCGCCACAGTAACAAACGATCGCCATTGGATTCTATCCTGGGCAATATCAAGTAAGTTTTCATCACGAACACCTAATTCTCGAAGGTCTCGGTCTCGGTCTTCCCAATGGCCTCTTTCCATCCGGCCTTCCAACCAGGATAGAATATAATCAGCGTTTTCCCCGCATCTTAAGTACATGGTCTGCCCACCTAAGTCGTCGCGATTTCATTATTTTTACAACATCTGGTGAATCGTACAGTCCGTGGAGTTCTTCGTTATGCAGTCTCCTCCACTCTCCAGTCATCTCGTCGCGTTTCGACCCGTATATCTTTCTCAAAACATTATTTTCAAACACAAGTAATTTATGTTCATCTGCTACGGTCGTACTGCAACTTTCGCAACCATAAAGTAATACCGGCAGAATAACTGTTCTGTATATTTTTAATTTCAATTTCCTTTATATTAATCGCGATGTTAGAAGTTTTTGGACTAAATAGAAACATGCGTTCCATGATACTAAGCGACTGTTTATTTCTTTCGTGACTCCATTTTTGCTTGTTACGTATGCTCTCAAGTATTTATATTTGTTTACTTTCTCTATGACCTCATCCTTAAAACTTATGTTTTTATTTCCTTCATTCAGTGTGTTTCGGCTTGTTATCATGTATTTTGTTTTATCTATGTTTACCTGTAGACCTATCTTATCGCACGCTTCTACTAAGACACCGGTGTTGCTTTGTAGTGCATCTATATCGTCCCCTATTAAATATACATCATCCGCGTATACAAACAGTTGATTCAAACCATTCAACGATAGTCCCTTTTTTCGTCCTTTAATTTTTTAAATCGCATATTCTAACGCAAAGTTAAACGGTAGTGGGGACAAGGCATCGCCTTGTTTCAATCCGTTGCGAATCTTGAAACTATCTGACATACATATCCGTACTTTGCTTGTGGCGTCGTTGAGACGTGTCTTCACTAGTTTGACCAATGTTTTCGGAATTCCAAATCGTATCAGAATACTGTATAATTTTTCCCTTTTGATAGAATCATATGCTTTCTTAAAATCAATGAATAGCTCATGAACAGTCCCATTGTATTTCCATTTCTTCTAAAAAAATTGTCTCAAGGCAAAAATCTGGTCCAACGTGGATCTATTCCTTCTCAATCCACACCGGTGATCTCCAATTATCAAATTTACGTATACACTTAGGCGTGTTAACAGACTATTACTTAATACCTTGTAACTTGTTGGAAGTAACGAGATTCCACGATAATTATTACAGTTCGATTTATCACCTTTTTTTAAAATCGGAGGTATTATTGAGGTTTGCCATTCCTTTGCGAGCTCCTCCTTTCTCCATTAAGCAGTGATCAATTTATGTAGTTCCTTGATTAGTGCCGTTCCTCCTTCTTTAATTAATTCAGCTGGAATATTGTCTATCCCTGGTGATTTGAAGTTTTTTTAATTTCTTGACCGACATTTCGATCTCGATCTCGCTAGGTTCGGGAATCCACGGTTCTGTGGTATGGATTTCAAATTCCTCTGTTTGTTCCCCGTTGTGTACATTAAGAAGTTTGTCGAAATAACTTTTCTACACATCGACAATTTAAGTCGGATCAGCCTGAAGATCTTCACGTTCATTTCTAATCATTCCTAGCCTTGGTTGGTAGACTTTTCTAAACGAGTTTACCCCTTTGTATAGATCTCGTATCTTATTTGTTTTCCTCTATCTCCTGAATCTTCTGCGTTAGATATTCTCGCTTTTTGTTTCTGAACCCGCGTGTGGCGTTTCGTTTCGCGTTACTGTAGTGGTTGGTATTTGCTTCGCTTTTATTACTTAGCCATCGTTGCCTTGCTTGTTTTCGTTCCTCATGACGTTTAAGGCATTCTTCATCAAAGCAAGGTTTGTTTTCTGTTTTTTCTTCTCACCTACGCGTTCGTGCGCTGCGCTCTTAATTCTTTCACTAATTGCCTCCCACGCCTTACTTACATCAATTTGATTATTATTATCATTATTATTATTATTACTCGAGTCGGCCAAGATTTCGAACCTATTTGAGAGTTCAAGTTGGTAATCTGCTTTTATGCTTGGATTATTTAATCGTTTATCTTCGAATTTCAGTTGTTTTGATCTCTTGCTTTTTCTGTTCGCGACGCATAACTTTTCCCTTACCTTTGTGATCACTAATTGATGGTCGGTATTACCTTCCGCACCTCTGTACGACCTAACATCCATTAGGTTGGTGTGTCTTCGTCTGTCTACTAATACGTGATCGATCTGGTTGAGAGTTTTGCCGTCCCGGAGATATCCATGTGTATTTGTGTATGTCTTTGTGTTCAAAGCGTGTGCTCTTTACCAGTAGGTTTTTCGAAATCGCGAAAGTTTTCAGTCTTTTTCCATTGTTGCTGGTCTTTTCGTGAAGGCTGTATTTGCCTATGGTATGTCTATATTTTTCTTCCCTCGCTACCTTTGCATTGAAATCACCCAACACAATTTTCGAATTATACTTCGGTATTCGGTCAAACAGCCTTTCTAGCTCATCGTAGAATACATCTTTGTCGTTATCAGTAGCCCCTTCGGTCGGAGCATAAACGTTTAATAAAACCGTGTTGCCCCATCGAGTACGTATCGTAACGTACGATAGTCTTTCGTTTACGAACTCTATATTCTGAACCGCCTGAAGTATACTATTCTTAATGAGGAACCCTGTTCCGAAATCGTGAGACGGTGTATATACTAATATTAATAATAATAATAAAAACAGTCATAAAAGATGGATAGCTTTAATTTCCAGATATCATTTTATTCCTTTACTGTTATTATTAATTTACTATTATTATTCCTTATCATATAAAGTCAGTAAATTAGTTGAGACATTTTTTGTAACATGTCGTCATAGCGTTGTTTATGTGTGAAATTCAATATTGGGTCTTCGTTGGGAAACTATTGGTAATTTGTCAGAAAGTTTATTGTTAAATAGTGTTTTAAATCTTGAACCAATATTTGAAAGTTGTTGTTCAGAAACTGTTAGTCATTATATTCTTCAGGTCGAGAACGTTTGTTCTTAAACGCTGGCCAAACATTCTGTGATGGCAAGGTTTATTTCTTAATTAATTTGGGTATTTAAAATCAGAAAACGATTTAAAGTTTTTGCTACTAATTATATATTGGATAATCTTTAATATTTTGGAGATTTTTTTCCTCAGGTTCATCATGTACCTCTTCTGAATTTTTATGCCAATCTGGGAAATGCTTAAGAAACGAGTACCTTTGTGATGGTGATAAAGATTGCAAACATGGCGATGACGAAGATCCTAGCTTTTGTCGTAAGTGATTTGTTTAAAAAATCATAATGATGTGTACTGGACTTTTCGGGTCGATGTCAAGTTGTGTATTTGGTTTTTATTGTATATAGTGAAATAAAATATATGTATTTAAGGTTAATGTAAAGCCAAGCTCTACAACAAAAGATGGCAGAATATGTCTAATGTATTTTTATCGTCGCACGAAATTACCATGTTGATACTACAAATTCAAGCCTAGAGAGTTCAAACTTTCAGGGAAGAAAGTTCATAACGAATTCAAAAGTTCTATCCGTGCAACTTTTATTCTTTCTTGTTCATTGTTGAAATCGCTTCATTGTTGTTATCAATATCAAAAACGTGTAACAATGAAACTCTTACAACAATGAAAAAGAAAGAAAATTAAAGTCAGCACGGATATAACACTCGAATATGTTATGAACTTTCTTTCCTGAAAATTCGAACTCTCTAGGCTTGAATTTGTAAGAGTAACATTGGAACTTTGTTCATGGATAAAATACATTAGAAATATACGAAAATAAATGCTGCCGTCTTTCGTTGGTGATCTTGGCTTTACATTAACCTTAACCTGAAATCTTTAACTTACTTTTCCTGAAATGCGTACATTTTTGAAAATTGAGTAAAATGTTAAGAAATTTCAAAAGGAAGTTAAAAGGGGGACAACATATTTACAAGTACCAGCAAAAAGAAACAAAGTTCTTTAAACAAAAAGATAAAAAAAAACTTTGTCGAACTCCGGCTTTCCTGTTGGTAATCCAAGACGTTATCATTACGTCAAGCCGAGAATTAGTTACAATGAATTTGATACCGTAATTTATGCTTCACTAGTTAAGCAGAAGTCTAACAGACGCCATGGTTGTTTTCTCGACTTTATGCGGCGGGTTTATCATTGCTAATTTCGCCGCAGCTCTGCAGCACGCTTGATATGTCACATTATATTTTAATCAAAAAATAAATCTAGGGGCTCACTAGTAGTGAGGAATGTTTGTGTCATCATCAATTTTGTCACATCTCTGCAACAATCTTGGTGTATCAATTTTATCACGGGAAGGAAAGATCAAGGCACTTAGTATAAACTTCCGTGCTAACTGGTCTTGGCTTCCTTTATATAGTTTTGTTGTAATATTAGCGCGTAAGATTGCTATTAAAGCAAAACTATTGTTCAAATGACCGTACTGATATGATGAGAGATAAGTGTTTAAATGATTTAGTGTCTGCTTGTAAACAAACATGCTCAAATGCCTTTCCAAATGTTTGGTTCAACATTCCCCACAAATTGCCTATTTCCGTCCTTCGAAATAGGACCAATCAAACTCCTCTTCGTCTTGTCAGGAAACAGGTAACTTTATACAGCAATATTTACTAAAATATATAGTGGATGTTTTGAGAGCATTTACACAGTATTTTAATATAAAAGGTCCTACACAATTGCATGAGTACTA
>JAGDQP010019435.1:0-14111 GCA_022664845.1 Lepisma saccharinum
TGTTTTCTATCGTGCATAGTATAATTTTCTCCGGCTAGGGGGGGGGGCGAGCGCCCCCCCTTGCCCCCCCATATGGGCGCCCTTGCTGCCAAGCGACATCGTTTGTCATGTGAAAAATAAAATTCTAATATTTTTTAAGTTTTCAAGTATAGACACATTCTGATGCAGGCATTTGAAGATCGTAAAATTTAGGGAAACAAAACTTGTTTTAAAGAGAAAATATAGGCATGTAAGAAGTACAACCAAATGAATGCAAACTTGTATACCTAACCAGCGATGCGCTTCATAATAATAATAATAATAATAATAATAAAATATTCAGGTGCTACCAGCTGGAATCTGTTGAGTAGTGTCAGCGGTTACGTTAGAATTGGAGACGATTAGATTTCTTCAATTTTTAGCAGAGTTGGTATAAGGAAACATTGTGTTAGAATGAGGGTGTTATTTGTCACCAGAAGAAGTAGGGAGGGACCGATAGTTATTATATACACTTGTTTTCCCTCGCTACAAGAGAATGAGTGAGTGAGGTACCCGGGAAAAGACGAGATTCTAGGGAATTTCCACCCTTTTTCACCCAAAGCCATGGTCAAAATGTTAATTATGTAAAATGTAGATTTTAGGCTGGGCATGACATTCCATTTTCTTACACAGACTAACAGACTAATCTTCTATTTAGTGTAAAGATATAATAGGAAAGGGAAAGGAAGTTGCTAACTAGGAACAAGTTATATAACAACAATCGCGAAAGCTCCGGTTCCTTGATAGCATGTCAGGCACACATTTTTTTTTTTTTTCTAAAATAGGTTCGCAACGCTGACAATTGGTGTGCTTAGATATGGGAAAATCCACACTGCTTTCCTATTGTATCGAATAATGTTTATTCCATGTTTGGTACGGATAAGTCGAACAGTATTTAAGCATATTGAAAAAAATCGGAATATTGAATTTTTGAAATGATTGCCAGCCCTGGCAACTGCGGTGCCTGATCATGACGGTTCTGGCGGCCCTGAGCTAGTCACGTTAAAACCTGTCCAACGACACAACAACCACGTCTCTACACCTTGTGTATTTGACATATTTTGGATATTGGTTGATAACAGTGACAACGGTATGCTTGGGACAGAGATACTCACAGTATTTTTCTATTGTGTCGAATAATGTTTATTCCATGTTTAGTAATGAAAGGAATTTGAAAAACTGAGTTGTATAGAAAATAGGTTGGTAATACTGAAAATGGTATTCTTGCTGTAAATCGGCCCAATAACCCTATGTTGCAACAAAATCCGACGTTCTTCCGACCAGGGTAGACCGACGTCAAGCAGCCAAATCGCCAACTTCCACCCACCGAACCCCCAACCACGTTGTTCAGTTGGCCAAAATACAGAATTGGCACTGGTAGCTGTATATTGATATAGGGCACTACATATTTAATTGAATTTTGCCCATTGCCTCCATGATGATATAGAGGAGAAGGTCCAAATACGGGCTACCACTTTTATTATTCGAATGTCACCAAAATGCTTCAAGGAATGTGCTGAACAAACAGCTGAAAATATGTCTGAGATATGTCTACTTTATAATGTAGTTGCAAATTTAGATTAGAAACTCATGACTATGATATAAAACTAATATTTTACAGAGATGGCGTAATCTTGACTTTTGAAACACTGGTCTAAATATGGGCCACCCTTTAAAGTTATCTTAAATAATTAAGAATAAATGTTAAGAGTTCAAAATAATGTTCAAGAGTGATATAGTGATAGTAAATGTATATTTACAAAAGTAAAAGATAGTCTTTCTTTTCTGCACCAACGCATTCTTTATGTGCTCACCTCGAACGTATGATACATATAATCCATAGGTCTTCCTGTGTGTTCAGACTTCAGAGAATATTCTGTTGCAGAATATACAATTCTTATCTTCATCATCACAGGAATCTAGACCAGAAACAAATCCTGGATTCTTCTGAATCTGATTCTTGTATTGTGAATTCTAAAGTTCCTTGTTTTCTTTTCCGTTCAGTTGTATTCCATTTTTAATTGTTCAGTTCCTTGCTCAACTTAACTAAAAGATTATGTCTTCTTGCATTTACTAGATTTATACTTTTCCAAGGAAGTCATAATTGTTTCTTAGTATGGGTTATCCGTTATAAAAGTAGCACCTCCTCGTTTTCTAAGTCCATTGCTGACTTTTTTCTTTATGACAAAAACTGCTGAAATATGAAAAGGTTTGAAATTCCAAGTACTGTCTCTAAGAGAAGGAAACTCTTAAGATGAAGATGTAGGTAGGCAAGGTAGCCCGTGTTTAGAACATTCATACGGGTTGCTTCGTGACGTAACAGAAGTCAATACGCAATATTATTTATTCTTTGTTATATACAGACTACGAGTGCTGTCTTTGAGGAATACAACTTACCTTATAAAACATTTCATACTTGGTTTTATTTGCCTGATAAGATTTTCCCGCTGTTGAAAACAGGCACAACATACAAATAAATCAACCACATCCTACTCTTTGTCGCTAACTGAATTCCGCAACACCTTCGTCCTTGGGGAACTATTTCACACTTTTGTCAGCAGTCAGCAGTACTACACATGCATTATACGAGTCTAAAACGGCTGCTAGCTCGTATTTGGATCATTGCCTATTCGGACCTTCTCCTCTATTAATTTTGTAAATTCTTCAACTATCTGCAGCAGTATTTGAACCTGGAACCTCCTAAGTTGGAGCTCGTCACTCTAACTACTAGGTTATGAAGGCATCTTCATAGTGACTAATGTTTTTTATTATTCCTTTTATGATACGAAGGCTGTTTCTATAGCAAAGTCATGTCTATAGGCTTGAATTCGATCCTCGGATCGCTGATTGGATCTTGTAAAACTTTGGTAAACTTTATTTTTATATGAACCAGTCTAGTAACTTTGGACCTCGGCCCGTCACGATGCGCCCCTTAGCCATTAAAATCCACACCCATGCCCCTGCCGGGACTCGAACACGGGACCTAATCTTGTGTTAAAGCTATGAAGACTGCTTCGTTGATTTTCTCTCACACCTTGTTCCTTCCAGTAATTGACAATTGTTCCGTCCTTGGGGTATTATGCACTGCATTTGCAAATGAGTGAGGTTTAGCAACCGGGCAAAATTCACAAGGAGACTAGTTCACCGTATAAAGCAAAAGGTATTAGCAGGAACAAACACCAGCAAAATATAGGTTTATAGGTATTTCTTTGGTTGCGTAACTATCAGTGCTTAATATATCAGAATGTTACGTATTGTTAATTGGCCTGTAAAATTTATACTCACTTTCTGTGCGCATTTAGATTATTAAATGGGTTATTCACTATTTACAATAAAGTCATATTTATATTTAGAAAGGTTATTCTTAAATAAAGTTCTTTGCGACACCATGCAACAGATTATATTAAATGGCTATATGAAGAACTGGCAGCGCCATCCGTTGGGCTCCTGTTGCATTCTGGTCACAAGATAAGGGCGTTAACATCGCTGCCCGATATACCCCCTTTCCGAATTCAATGGTCCTCCGTTCCGTTATGCTATGTCCCGTTCACTTCCGTTATGCACACTTATCCGAATTAAATAAGTGTTTAAAATTTTAACCACAGAGGTCATCCAAGTCTGGAAACAGCTGTAAACCCTCCGCGCGTAATGTGAGTGAGTATTGGTCAATGCGAAGTCAAAGGTAGTTCGATGCGAAGTGAATAAGGAAAAAAGCAACATGGATGAAGATAGATGTAGGCATAGAATTCCCATACTTGTAGGTATTCGGCATATATTAAATAACAACAGACGAAGATTGATAGCTATTCGAAGGATGATCACAATTCTTCAGATTATTCTGGAAGTTTTTGCAAAATAAGTTCGTCTTATGAACTATGAATCACTAAATAATGTTATACCAGGATCTATGAATAACCACCTAAGTCGTGAGTCTTGACAGCGTTACGCATTTGAAGTTCTAAAAAACACTTCAAGTAATTATAAGAGTTCTTAATCTTAATATTCTTAAATAAACTACTCATATGTTACCCTCTCATCTATTGATATCTACATGGAAGCTCATTGGGAAAATCCAACCAACTATATTTTCACATTGCAAATTTAAAATTATTCAATGGTCAAGAAGATATATTACTCAAAACATGGTACAATATCGATAACATAATGTGAAATCAAATCTTAAACTATTAAAATACTTACATTCAAATACTTCGGCACGGTCTTTCATTTTAAATGCAACACGTGATCAATTTTACACATTTGTCCCAACTCCTAAGTAAAGAAGGAATTTTGGCATGCAGTATCCCGCTCTTTTTTCTTTTCAACATGGCAGCAGCACGCAACCGAACGGAGGGTCAAGTGACCATCTGGTCCTCCGTTGCTCCGTTCATTTCAATGCTTCGTCGAAGGGGAAATTCCATTCGGATAACCATCGACGGTGCATCCGACGAGCAAGGGTACGTAATAGAGCATAGAGTGCCAATTCGGAAAGGGGGAGTCTGGCAGCGAACCAGATTTCGACTGAACCTTCCATTTGGGGGGTGACCAAGGTTTTTTGACGTTTTTTTTATAGATTTTTGTATGCAGAATCCAAAATTGCCGGGTGCAACATTGTCACCCTTGATCATTTTAAATTAGGGATGAATTAATACAGGGTATTCGGAAAGTCATTTTTATATGTAAATATGTTTGTTAGTATACTGTTTATTTCTAAAAGGAAGAAATAGTTAAGATTTTTTCTTTAACTTATGTGTTCTGAATTGAAATATAGCATCTGCAATTCGCACAGCTTCTACATTTTTTAAATTTAATTAGGAACTTGTACAGGGTGTTCCAAAATTCACACTTCCTTGTATATGTCAGTCTTCCTTGAAACATTTATTATTAGAGCCCGGATTTCCATGCACAAACAAACCTCGAGATATGCATGGAAATATGCACTAAAATATAAAAATATGCACTAAAAATTTAACATATGCACTGAAATATACATTAAGAAAATAAAATTTCAATTTCTTACAAAAATATCTTGCCTTTTAACGACCTCTGTTGCAATGAACTATGAACGTCTTCCTTAGGTTTTCTTCTGTAAACCCCCTGCGTTTATCAATGAGAAACGATTTGGAGATCGAAAAGTTCCTTTCTACATCAGCAGAAGTCACTGGTACATGTGAAAATCACCAAATGTCTTCCAGTGTTAGATCCTATTCCAATTCCATGTTTTCACCAGTAAGTACATTTGAAATGTCACAGATTGTTTTGTATCCGAAATTTTTGCCTAATACTTGGCAAAGTTTATCTGACGTTATTTTCGCAACACCGTGAGTTTCACTGGACAATGTCTCCGATAATTCGCCCAACAAGGAGAGTGAATGCTGCAAAGCATTGTTACGGGATTCCAACTGTCTGATAATTTCAGGTATTCTCGAGAAGTGGTTGTGTATGTACTTAATTTTGTTTACAATGCCACTTGTAGATAAATATTTTTGTGACACATAAATAGCGGCTGCATCATCGGGATTTAGTGAGTCTACAACTGTCTTCACTTGATTAAAGTTATCTGCTTAATACGACATAGCTTCTAATCACGAGCCCCATCGGGTTAAAACTGGTTGCGGAGGTAGCGGAACATTTTTAGCAAGTTCACGAAAGATACGTGCGCACAATGGAGCTTCCACAAATACTTTCTTTACATTTGATACAAGCTCGTCTACTTCAGGATATTGGCATCTGATTGTTTCTGCTACGCGATGAAGACCGTGTGCAAGACAAGTCAGGTGGACTAATTTAGGATACAACATTTTCAAACCAGATGCTGCTTTGACAATGTACGGGACCCCGTCGGTAACAAAGAGTAAGATATTGTCGTACTGGATGCGATCTGTCCACAACAAAGTTAACGAATCATTAAAGAACTTGGCAATTGAGGAATGATTCACTTTCTCTAACACCTCGATATTCAGTAAGGTATTCAGTAAGATATTCACTACTCGCCTTCATTGCGCCAACAACAGCATTGCAAACACAACGTTCTACCGCGTCAGTTGTTTCATCTATAGACACCCATATTTTTTCGTGCTTCAACACTTCCCGAATTTCTCCCATGACTTCATTAAAACACACAGGCACATAGTTTTTACGTAGGGTTGATTCATCAGGCACCTTTTTACCCGTGTATTTTTCAAGGAAACCTCGTAGATTACCATTGCTCAGTTTCCACAAAGGAATATTAGCACTCAAAAACGCAGAACACAGATCTACATAGAATGCATCACTTGCTGCGCATTCAGCTGGCGAACTAGCGGAAGCGGTAATTAGTTGTTGCTTAGTGCGTGATCTTCTCAAGAGGGCTTCCTGGTGTCGTGTTGTTTTAACATGTTGAGTAACTTGAAATTTCTTCTCTGCCGAAACATTTTTTTTCGCAAACCACACAGAATAAAACTGAACCATCTTCTGTGAAGACACTACTTCCAAATTCTTGTACGTATTTGCGCAACAGAGCTGTCTTACTTGCTTTTACAGGCCCATCCCCCTTTTGCTCCATAGTGCAATCCCCACCTGTTTGCCTTTATTGGTTGCCATAGAGATTCCACTCACTAAATACTTCTAAGCACTGCAAATGACAATCATGACGTAATTCGACGTTTCCTCGATGCAGGACCTAGCCGGCGTGCCAACCTACCGATGCCTGCTGCGAGGTAAAGTTGTTTTGCATACATAATTTTCTACTACAAAACTAGTATATAGCCTACTAGGAGTCTGTGGGTCTGAGACAGCATATTTTAAAGATCTGCAAACTGAAATTCAAATCTGCAAATCAATATTTGCAGTAGAAATACACTGATCATTGGAACTGAAATAGACATTATTATTTTAATAACACTTTAATGTCCCTTTAACAGAGCATGTATATAAAAGTTTCTTTTGATTGAAGATTGAAGTTCCACAACTTCGGCCGACACACACTCTATCTACAACAGCCGAAGAGGCTGCAACCTCCTTGCTGTTGTGTTTGCGAATGCACTAATATCTTCATTTGGTATTTTCCGAAGCAAGTCTTTTTCTGAATACAGAACAATGAAGTTAGATAACTACACATCAGACATTGTGGAACGCAAGCGGTTTTCCACAATTTTAATTTTGCTCGTTGTTATTTCTGCAGAACAGCTAGTGACAGCAAGGGCTATTCAAATTTTATACAACACAACCAGGTTACTAAAACTGGAATTCTGAAGAACAAGCATAACGGTTGTAAAATCCCTTTAACATCAACACACTCTCATCAGTTTCATTGGCTAAATTAGGTTCTTCTTCATCGCAGTCAGTTGCGGTATCATCTATTGAAGAACTTTCTTGGTGTTGAGGAGCAGAGGATGGTGGAGGAAAAGTGGAAGATGTACAATCTGTGTATACAGTTTGGAAGTCAACAAGTTCTTCAGCTATCTTTATTGCATCCAGATTATAAAATTCGCATAGTACATTGACATCCGTACTGAACACGGGCACTTTTCTTTTAACAGATTCGGCGGTAAATAATGTCATTTGCTTTATTAAATCACTGGTATGATTAGAGAATCGATCATCAATTTGGGAGTACAAAAGTTCCAAACATCCGTAGTAAATTTCAACTCTGATTTTTTCTGTGATCGTAGATGGACCCTCATCTATTCCAAGCTCATCAAAAAAAGTTTTCCTTTTTACCTTACGCTTTTCGTATTTTGAAGGAAAATCAACGTTATTCTCGTACCAGAAGTTCTTCGTTTCATGTACCATGGCACATCATTCATCATTGCTCTTTCTCATAATACTCAGTTTGCTGCCGAAATCCTTAATAAGTATTAGCACAATTCCGTAGTAAACACTTTGTTACAGACGATAGAACCGCGAACAAATACTTCAGAATTATTAAGCAAATACAGTTGCCACATTAGAAAGCCTTTTCTCGAAACCCGAGCACTTTGCGTCTGCATCGTCACCAAATGATCTGAGGCACTCAACAAGTTCTGGAAAGCAGTCCCAAATTGTCTCACCGCATCAGATTTGCTGAACCAATGTGTTGTCTGAACTCTTTTCAAGCGTTTCCTTGAAATCAGCTGATTTTTACTGACGTGTTTCACAAAGGAATCATGGCGTTTGTATCCAGACATGAACACATATAAATCTTCAAGCAAAGCAAACACATTTCTCATTTCAGTGCACAGCTCGAAAGTATTTTCAACTACAAGAGCGAAACGATGTGACGTGCACCTAATGTAAAGTGCTTTTGGGTAGTCATTAGCAAGCTGTGCAGCTAGACCAGAGTACCGACCACTCATGTTTCCCGCACGGTCTAAACTTTGTCCAATAATTCAGTTTGGATTGAGTTAAATTTCATCCAGTTGGTCAAGGTCGGTTTTTTTAAACGCTTTTCCGCTAGTATCTGCAGAGGTAAACACTTTCAGTACACGTTCAACTGGCAAAGGAATTTTTTCGTCGTCGTTGTTTTCAAGATAACGCACAAGTAATGCAGTCTCTTCTTTCTTGCTCACGTCTTGTGTTGAATCTAATATTATGGAAAACATTTCCGCCTTTTGAATATTTAGCATAATCGTGTTAGTAACCATGGATCTCATCACATCAACGAGATCAAACAAATTTCGATAACTTAGTAAATTTGACGACAATTTCTTGTTTTCCGCACGAAAATGTTCTATTTTGCCCATATAAACTCGTGCATCAGGGTTGTACTTTGCTGGTGTTTTACACAACACCGAAATTTTGCTATCCAATTTTTCTCCTTTCTAAACGCTATCATTTCTGTGGCAAGAAACCTCCAACAATCAATGATGACCGAAAGCACTGAACGTAAATGTCGAGTTTGTTCGTTACTCTGATGAATCAAGTCTTTGTCAATTTGTGACGAATTTAGCCACTGGATTCGGGATACCTGTGAAAACTGGTGTTTAGATTTTTCGTGGAACTCAATATCGCGAACAGCATGCACCCATAAGCGATAACCACTTTTACTCTAAATTGTTTGGTAGCAAGGACGGGCAAAGATCATGCTATGTAAACAGTATGCACAGTCTTCCTTACTGCTGTAAACAAGCCAAGTTCTTTTCTGCTGTGTACCGTCATGATATGTTACAAACTGCCAAGATGCCAAGTGCTCCCCAGTGTATGTGAAAGGCACTTGGTGGGCACTTATAGGAAAACGGAGGAATTGTGGTATTTTGGGTTTGAGATGTAAATGTACATCATTTTAAATTTGACTTGACTGCTGCTGTAAAATTTTTCGTTGGTCCCCGCCCCCCAATTTATTGGATGGTGCAGTCTGCACCACAGAGACCCTCTGTGGGCACCCCTGTTTTCAGGTGCCATGTTTAACAGTACACATACACACACACACATAAAAACGCCACTGAACTACGTAGATATAGAATCGGACGGGACAAACCCGTCCAAGCAGCTGGCAGGAACGGAGTATACCCGTGCAGTGTTGGCAGCAACCGAAAGTGAATTTACCTAGGATTGTGAGCAACAAACTCAACGCTTTTATTTTTTTCAAAAAACAAATTTTATACTACATCTGCGTTTACAAAGTGATTCAGTTCACTTTAAATATAACCTACTTTCTTGTGATATACTCTAAAATATGCTAGTATGCAGCAATAAAATCCGGGAATGTGCAGTATCCTGCAGAGTTTACTAAATATGTATGCACATCGAAAATCACTCAAAATATGCACTTATATATACTATCATATGCGTCTCAAACGAATCCTTACAAGTCCGTCGGAAAAAAAAAATACTTTCCATGCGTTCCTGCATGTTACTATAAACATGTATTTTGCGTATAAATTCGGGCTCTAAATATAATGCTTTAAAGCTACATTTATGTTGCAAGTACATTGTTCATAGTCATTTATTTAGAAGACGCTAAAAATCACAGAAAATTCAAAACAAAAGAACAAAAAATATGATGGTACAACATATAATTAACAATGTGTTCAACATTTCTCATGTTAATTTCCATTATTATTCCGCATCACTGTTTTTATTCCCTTCAGCATCTCAACGTGAAAACTTATTCAAATTAATTGTAGCATATACCACTAACGCATTTACAGAACATGGCACACAGTAGTTTGCCAACACAGGTAATCTTCTAGTCGAGCAAGATGTTCTGATAATTAGCATTTGATGAGGTGTTCAGGGGCAAGTTGAACATTTGGAGATGGTTCAACATCTGGAGGAGCAACTTAACTGGTTCTAACAATTTGGTTCCTTCGTCCTATGTGGGTCAAGATTCGGTGATGGTTGTGTTCTGTCTGCACTCAGGCAAATCAGCACTAGTGGGTGAATCTTCACATTCTGAACATAGGTTTTCGTTGTGGGTCGAAGGGAGCAAAATAGTGGAGTCACTGTGTGAGCAAAATTTGTTTGGTCCAAACGTTAATCTGAACTTCTGTTATATATAGACTTCACGTTTTTTACACAATAACAAGCCGTTATAAAGGACTTGTTTTCTGTTTTATATAACTGGTTATTTCTCTCTGAAAACCTAATTTTTTCAGGCTAATAATTTCTTTTAACACTTGCTTAATGGTAGTTGCTTTTCCATCCAATGAAAGCATGTAAACTAACTAACTCTATGGCTTATGGAACTCAAAAGTTCATTGCCGCAGTAACAAACGTTCGCCATCTGAATCTATCCTGGGCAATATCAAGCCAGTTTTCATCACGAACACCTACTTCTCGAAGATCTCTTCTAATATTGTCCTCTCAACGACGTCTCGGTCTTCCCAATAACCTCCTTCCATCCGGCCTTCCAACCAGGATAGAATATAATCTTCATTTTCCCCCATCCGAGCTACATGGCCATAACCTTAGTCGTCGCGATTTCATTATTTTTACATCTGGTGAATCGTACAGTCCATGGAGTTCTTCATTATGCAGTCTCCTTCACTCTCCAGTCATCTCGTCCCGTTTCGGCCCATATATCTTTCTCAAAACCTTATTTTCAAACACACGTAACTTATGTGGATCTGCTAGGGTCGTACTCCAACTTTCGCAACCGTAAAGTATTACCGGCAGAATAACCGTTTTGTATGTTTTCAGTTTTAATTTACTTTACATTAATCGCGACGTTAACAGATTTTGGACTGAATAGAAACATGCGTTGCCCGATACTAAGCGACTTTTTATTTCTTCCGTGACCTCATTTTTGCTTCTAACGTATGCTCACAAGTATTCAAATTTGTTGACTTTCTCTATGACCTCATCCCTAATTCTTATGTTTTTATTTCCTTCATTTTCTGTGTTTCGGCTTGTTATCATGTATTTTGCTTTATCTATGTTTATCTGTAGACCCAGAGGCGGCGTTTGGAGGGTGGCAACAGGGGGCAACCGCCCCAGGCCCCGCGCTTAGGGATATAAATCAATGATATAAAAGTTGATTTGTAAAAAAAAGGTTTACAAATAAACTAGTTTGTATAGTTTCCATGCGAAATGTAATGTGAAATGGAAATGAATAAAGAAGCACTTGTAATTAGCAATGAAGTTTTTTCTTTAAATAAATTATGTCGGATTTTTTTTTCATAAGAAACCGTTGTTCATTAAAAAAGAGAATATTTAGTAATAAATTTAGGGTTAGGAATGAAAGGAAGAAGTGAGAGGAAGCATTTAGGGGGAAGTTGCTTACTGCTTTATCGGGTTTAGATGTAACATTTTGGCGCTCAGCGATTTTTACTTGTATTTTGGCCCCGCGGGATCATTATTGCCCTAGGCCCCGCGCTCTGTGTAGACCTATCATAGCACGCTTCTACTAAGACATCGGAGTTGCTTTGTAGTGCATCTAAATCGTCCCCTATTAAATCTACATCATCCGCGTAAACGAACAGTTGAGTCAAACCATTCAATGATAGACCCTTTTTGTCTCCTTTAATTTTTAAAATCGCATATTCTAACGCAAAGTTAAACAGTAGTAGTGACAAGGCATCACCTTGTTTCAATCCGTTGCTAATCTTGAAACTATCTGATATATTATTACCTATCCGTACTCTGCTTATGGGGTATCTTCACAAGTTGAACCATTTTTTTCGGAATTCCAAATCGTATCAGGATACTGTATAACTTTTCCCTTTTGATAGAATCATATGCTTGTCTCAAGGCGAAAATCTGGTCCAACGTGGATCTATTTCTTCTAAATCCACATTGGTGATATCCAATTATTTCATCTATGTGTGTGTTAACTTAGGCGTGTTAACAGAATATTACTTAATATCTTGTAACAGGTTGGAAGGAACGAGATTCCGCGGTAACTATTACAGTCAGATTTATCGTCTTTTATGTAAATCGAAACTATGATTGAAGTTTTCCATTCCTTTGGGAGCTCCTCCTTTCTCCATATAGCAAGCGAAAAACCCGTTCCAGATTAAATTCCAAGAGAAGATCAAGAGGAAATAAATAAATCCGGGAAAACCCAGATCAAACAAAGAAGTCAAAGACCTTAAACAAACCATTATAGATGAAGTATACGCCGACTGTGAAAAGATACAGAAGGATAAGGAGAGAGATGCAACACCCAGATCGCTCAGAAATTTAAGAAAAGGGCCCACTGACCGGGACGAAGAGGAAGGACATATCTCAAGGCCAGGAACACTGATGGCTCAGGATGAAAGAAACAAAAAGAAAACGAGAACCAGAGATGGAAGAGGAAGAAGCAAAAAGAAAAAAAGAGGAAAAAGACATGGAAGAACTGAAAATAAAGATAGCATTTATGGAGGGAAGAGTAATGGAATCGGAAAGAAACCATGAGAGACTAAGACAATGCGAGATAAACTTGCGCAAATGACAACGAAGCTAGAAGAAAGGGAAGCGGAAGTCCAGAAAGAAGAAACGACGAATAGCAGACTGATAGATGAAGCAGTCCAAGGAAGTCTGATTGTCAACGAACTGGAATTCCGAAACAGATAACTAGAAGAGAATAAGCAGAAATTGGAAAACAAAATAGCTTAAATGGAGGAGGAGATTAAAAATTTGTACAAAGAAAACGAAAGTCTAAAAGCACTAAAAGATCAAAGTGCTACACAAACGCCAACAGTTAGCTTTGCCGAAATACTAAACAAAGATGCGGCGAAAGTACAAGAAAAAACAAAACTAATAGAAACAAAAAAGGAACACAAGACCAACAATCATCATCAAACCGAAAGAAGGCGAAAGCATAAAAGACGTAAGAATTAGACTAACCAAAACAATAAATAGGCAGGATCGCATAAATTTCCAAATTATACAAGCAAAGACAGCACTAATTTTACAAATGGCGACACCAGCAGATGAGGAAAAAATAAGACAGCACCAGGGAATGAAACAACAATTTTACCTAACAGACAGAAGCACTAAGCGGAACCCATTAATGATAGCCTATAATATCCCATCAGAGTTAAAAGAAAAGGATGTGATAGAAGAACTGATAGAAAGAAACTTATACCAATTGACAGATGAGCAGAAACAACTTATTAAACCACGATTTAAGACTGTCCCGAAGAACCAGGACAGATACCACCTGGTCTTCGAGACACCCAGACAGGTAAGAGAACATATACTGCGAAACCCTAGAGTATACATAGGGTACTAAACTACAAATGTGAAGGACTTTCTGGTAGTGACTACGTGCCTAAATTGTCACGATTACGGCCACCTCGCTGCAGACTGCAAGGATGACACATGCTGTGGAAATTGTGGGGAGAAAGGCCACAAGAAAACCGACTGTAAAGACAAGGAACGAAAAGTCTGCATATCATGTAGAATGAGGAAGAAGCTGTGTGGGGCCCAAAACCAACAGGAATGCCCTCAATATAAACTGGCTTTACAAAGAGTAATAGATAGGTTCGATTATGGACAATAATCCAAATTCGACCCATGATCAGGAACAAAAATCCACAAAAAGAAAGAACCGCCAATGCAGAATAAGAAGGAATAGAAACACTCATACAATTCAATAAAACCAAGAAGTTGGAGATGCTAAAAAAATGGATAAACGAAGGAACATCAACCAAAATAGACAACTTCCTCATATTCAAGAATGGATACGTCGATATGCAGCATGAAGA
>JAGDQP010019435.1:19111-34866 GCA_022664845.1 Lepisma saccharinum
TGTTGTTTCTTCTCACCTACACCTTCCTTCGCTGCGCTCTTAATTGTTTCACGAATTGCCTCCCACATCTTACTTACATCAATTTCATTATTATTACTCGAGTCGACTAGGATTTCGAACCTATTTGAGAGTTCGAGATGGTAATCTGCTTTTATGCTCGGATTATTTAATCATTTCATTTCGAATGTCAGTTGTTTTGACCCCTTGCTTTCTCTGTTCGCGATGCATAACTTTTCCCTTACTTTTGTGATCACTAATTGATGGTCGGTGTCACCTTCAGCTCCTCTGTACGACCTAACGTCCATTATGTTGGTGTGTCTTCGTCTATCTACTAATACGTGATCGATCTGGTTGAGAGTTTTGCCGTCCGGAGATATCCATGTGTATGTCTTTGAGTTCAAAATACGTACACTTAACTAGTAGGTTTTTCGAAATCTCGCGAAAGTTATCAGTTTTTCTCAATTGTTGTTGGCCTTTTCGTGAAGGCTGCATTTGCCTATAGTAGGTCTATATTTTTCTTCCCTCCCTACCTTTGCATTGAGATCACCCAACACAATTTTCGAATTATACTTCGGTAATCGGTCAAACAGCCTTTCTAGCTCATCGTAGAATATATCTTTGTCGTTATCAGTAGCCACCTCAGTCGGATCATAGATGTTTAGTAAAACCGCGTTGCCCCATCGAGTACGTATCGTAACGTACGATAGACTTTCGTTTACGAACTCTATATTCTGAACCGCCTGAAGGATACTGTTCTTAATGAGGAATCCTCTTTCGAAATCGTGAGACTGTGTTCCCCCGTAGTAGAAAGTGTACTTGCCCTGTGGGATGCTATCTTGACCCTCCCACCGAACTTCTTGTATCGCTAATATGTCTAGCTTGTACTTCTCGGTCTCGCGTACCGCCACCTGAAGAGCGCCTGTTTGGTATAATGTTCGTACGTTCCACGTTCGTATTCTAAGGTCTTTCTTAATCCTGTTATTGGAGCCCACTGAAGCAGTCCCTGCCCGGAGATCCGAATGAGGGACTAGTTTACGTCTGGAATATTTTACCCCAGGAGAATCCATGAACCATCTGTTACTATTTCTTGACATGTTTTAGCGGTGTAGAGTTGTTTAGCTCTACGACCTCGCAGTAAAGGTAGACATTCAAGATGATGTCTTCTGTCATCGCTGAGCCTTGCCGATTTCATTCATCTTCAGCCTCAGGGTGGCAATGGTGATGCTGCTTCCCCTCACCATATTATTTTTGTTCGGTGTTACCTTCCCCTAGCCTTTGTGGATCCCTCTACTAACTGCAAGACAGCAGTACGTGTTTTGGTCCGCCACGGAATATTTCCGGTACCCACCATATCTGTTTGGCATTCCCCTATCCGCCACCTGGGGAAGCGCCTGGTAGGAGACCAGTAACTCCGTGTACGCATTATCTGATGCATTGTATGTTGTTTAACTGTTGCACCAATATATATATATAACCGTTCTCTCCTGACTTGTTAATCTGAATTAATTTGTAGGTAAAGTTGAGATGATGGTAATAAACCAACGGAAACGGAACACGTCTGTGTTATCAGCTATTACGTTAGAATGCTTAGTCAAATCTTGTGTTTATAAGGCTTGTCGAGTAATTGTAACATCAGATTCCTCGTGTCTTTTCTAAATAATCCGTACAGTGAAATACGTCCATTACACTTCTTGAGGTATAGGACCAAAAAAAGGTTAGGGCCTATTACTAATTTGTGATCGGTACTATTTTCTTTCTCAAGATTCAGCATTCAAGTACGGTACATAAGAGTGATAAGTTAAGAGGGGCAAAATATGAAATTTCATATTTTAAACGCTGCCTCGTAGTGCAATGAGAATAAGGATCTTGATGTTTCATGGTATGTAGACTCTAAATAAGATGTTTAAAATTTTCATATTTCATAATATTTTGGCAAAATTTTCATATTTAGTAACAATCTTCATCTTCTGTATATGTCGTATGCCCAAACTGAATCTCTAACTTCGTTGTACCCAGTGACCTTCCACGACCTTCTTAATGATTCGTATAGTTAAGCACGCTCCCCCTCCCCCACGTAGAAGGGGAGGTTCCTTCCTTATTGGTGATGAGTTTGGCTTCAGGTGCAGTTTTCTGCAACTAAATTCCAATCTCCCGCTCCTACTTCCGCTCTCTTCCCAAGAGGATTGATTTAAACTAAGTTGACAATTTTGGAGAGTCCATTAGTAGTGGTTTAGAAGTACGCAAGTGTTGATTTTGTGTTCTAAGACAAGAAGATTGAGAAATGCTTAAAACTGGAATTCGCGACTAGGTGTCGGAATTCAAGTGCTTCACTACAGGTGAGAAAGTCGTATTATGCACATGTTGCAATAAGAACATAATTACATGATTTTCATTTATTTATTTCGTTATTTTATTTTATTTTTTGCTACAGAATTTTTTGTGTTTCAATGCTTATTTGTCACTAAAAATGGATTATTTCAGAAAGCAACGTATTCAAATAAATTATAGGTAATTTCAAAATTGAAATTTTACGTTAAAATGTATGAAGTGTAAATTGTGTAAAAAACAGATGCGGTATATTTGTTTTCTTTCTTTTGCATTAGCACCCTAGAACGTATTAGGCTCGAAGTTTGTAAGTAAACCAATGTATTCCCGAGTTGATACCAAACGATAAATTGGAATATCCGCAGTTTAATTAGCTTCCAAATATATAAAATACACAAAATGCATTTTGCAGAAGAGAAAACTACTAACTTTTTCCAATAGTTATTTGAGATCTAAGAAAGCATGCCGGATTAAATCCCACCTGTGATTAAAGTGAGCTCTTGGCACAAGTTACCTCTTTCAAAAAATATTTATTGGACAAAATTCCCCTATAAAAATACTTATGGGACAAAGATCCTCCTTCGTATTCGGGACGACCCAGGTTCGATCCCTGGTGCCGGCCATCCTGAGTGAGGTTTTCCCTGGTTTCCCTCAGTCGCTCCAGGTATATGCTGGGATGGTACCTTGATAAACAAGGACAGGACCGCTTCCTTCCCAAATCCTTTCCCCTTACTTTCCCGTAGTACTATCACGTAGTAGCTAAGAATATAAGTCTCCTAGATTAAATTAGGTAAGATAGCTAAGTATGGATTAGTGTTGTCCACGATACCAGAAAAAGGATCTGAAAACCCAGACGAGGCTGAAAGAATCCTTAAAGATTATATACAGAAGACTAGAAAGCCGTAATTTTGGTCTCGTGAGCTCTGAGTTAATAGTTTGCTTCAGTTTTTATTTGTTTGATGAAAATTATAGTGCGTATACGTTGTGATCGACATTTTGAATGCTAGTTCTTGTGTTTTAAATCATGTAGTCTTAAGGGACTTGTTAGTCTATTGATAATTCCGTAAAAATCTGAATCTTTCTTTTTCTTCAGGTATCTGCAAACACGAGTTCCAGCTTCAGCAACATACGAGAAGTAACATACACGTAAGAAATGCTGAAAAAGGACGAAAGCTAGTTCAGAAACTTTTGACAGAGACGAACTTACTTTTTCAGAGTAGTGACACCTTTCCGGAGGAGCTTTGTGAGGCTTTTGCTGCTGAAAAACATACCATTGAAGAAAATTGAAAATCCAAAATTGAGTGCTTTTTTGCAAAAACATTGCAATCGAAAAATGCGAAGTGAAGGAACTCTGCGGAGAAACATCGACAATGTATACAACGAGGTATGTATGCAAGGAAGTAATCTTAAAACGTATATTTGCTTATTTCAAATTTTATTTGAACAAACTGTCACAATCGAAGGTGTATCGGGTGAAGGCTTGTGCATTATTATTATCGAACGCTCTATCCAATTATTTACTACATTATTAGTTGCAATTCAAAGTGCAATTGATAAAGCTAATACTTCAAGAAAATTTCGATTTTTCTGTTGGAATACTGTGTTTGAATGAAGCGTGACGTCCTGTTTCACTACGCTACGCGGGAGCGTTTCTATTGGAATACCGGATTATCATGAAAATATTAATAGGGTGGAAAGTACTGTTTACAAAATTTTCTTCTCTAATATCAGCACATTTGAATTTCTTTCAGGCCATGAAACAAATAAGAGATCAGATTGGCGATAACCACGTTTGGATTATGGTCGATGAAACAAGATAGTTTGGGTAGATACGTTTGCAATATTGTGGGCAGTCTATCATCCGACGAAAGTGATGGATTTCTACTAGCTTTAAAGATGTTAGATAAATTCAACAGTGAGACAGTGGCTCGCTTCATCAATGAATCTCTTCGTAAGTAGTAGTTTTTTTTTCATTTATTTATTTTTTTTAATGCGAGATGATACTCTAAATTAGGCCATGACATGACAAACTCTCTTCCTAATCCTCCTAAGTATTCCTGGTTTACCTCATACTAAATAAATAGATAAACAGTACCTTTCGGTCGACCCATGAAGATGCTAATCATTCCATAACTCTTTTACTTATGCATGCTTCTATTTAAAAAAAAATGGTTTCTCGATTTACAGGAGTTATTGTTTTACGTACTTACATTGGTGTCCCCTTAGTGTGGTAGTTAGATTTCTTATGTAGCCCCAGGTTCACTCCAGAGATAGCGTGGGTCAGAAAATAGTTGACCCACCACCTGCTAGAACTTCCTTAACCCACGACTTACCGTAATTCAATCTTAAAAAGTATCATGCACCATGACCCACAACCCACCATTCACCTTCACCAATTCCCAATTCAACCCAATGGAAGCCTCTTTGGCCCGTGACCAACCTCACCTCACACGTCCCATTTTCCTCTCCATTATGGGACCACAAATTTTAGCAGAAAACGCCACGTCATAAAACCTACTTGACCCATGCCTCCTGATCCACTCCATCTCTCTTCACATCCTTGTGAATAGCTGTTAATTTTTTCAGTTATTTCTCCAGGTACTTTGTGGAAAGATTCTTTTAACGAAGAAAAGCTGCTCCTGATGATTAGTGACGCTGCACCATATATGCTGAAAGCAGGACAAAACCTTAGTGTTCTATCCAGAGATGGTGCACATTACATGCGTGGCACATGCTATCCATCGAACAGCTGAGAAGATTCGAGAACAATTTCCTGACGTAGATGCGTTAATCCTGCCTAACCAAAAAAGTTTTCTTGAAGGCACCATCAAGAATTCAAGCCTATAAGGAACTTACCGCAGATCTTCCCCTGCCACTGCAAGCCTGTCCTGACACGATGGGGAACTTGGGGTGAATGCAGCCTTATTCTACGCTGAGAATTTTGAAACCATTAAATTGGTAAGTTTTCAGTTGTTATATTTCTGTGTTTCTTTTTTGGAACATTGTATTATATTTGTCATTTAAAATTGGGATCTTCGTAGAGACATTTTCCTGTCATGCAAAATTTTCAAGCAGAGCACTGTTGAATATACGAAGTAATTCACCGTACATGCTAACCTCACTTCCCTTTCTGAGTTACTAAAATTTCTAAACGAGACTTCTGGAATGAATTATTGGTGCTGTAAAGTAACTTTTAGGAATATATTCACCTTCGGTGACTTTTAGATTTGGGGGATTTTTTTAGATTTAGAGTTGGGTATATTTTATTTAACATATAGAAAGAAATCGAATTGATTCTTTGAACATTTTTTGATTGAATTAGTTTATAATGTGAAAATGTAGGCATGAAATTTCCACGGTTATGGAGGATGGAATCTGATTTGTAAACCAAGTATTGGTATATCCTTCATGACCTGGTAGTCGCACGTAAGAATATACAGATAATTATGTTTACATTATTTCCACACACACACACACACACAAACGAAAACTGGAATTACACATTAAAATACGTCTAATTGAAAACAAAATACAAAAGAATAAATTCATGTTAGAAATAAATTTACTAACAGTGTTCTTTTATTAAAAAAATATCCTTTGCAATCTTTTTTTTTGTTGTTGTTTACCTTTGCCCTCCTCAAAACTTCGTAAGTCACAGAAGCTGACCTATATAACTGAGCATATGTTAACTCACCCTTATATAAAATTACTTAAAAGTAAACTGTGTAGAAAACTTTAGATTATTCATTTTTTTTTAAATTTACAGTATTTCCTTTTTACGTAGGTCATCGACAACTTTGAATCCAACAGCCCAGTGTGTGACGCTGGCACAAAATGCCTTCAGCAACGGAGAGGTTAAAGGGAAGCTGACCTACATTCAGGCCTATTTTTCTAGAATTCCAGATGATCTGTTGAAACTGGAAACTAAGAAGTTACCACTACACGCTGCAGTTCAGTCCGTGGAAAAACTGCGACATGAATTGACAGAGGTCCCAGGAACTTACGGCAGAGCAGTTTCTTCCAAACTGGAGTCAGTGCTACAGAAAAATCCAGTTCAGTACACTTCAGGAAATTAGCGCGGTTCTTGAAGGAAAAAGCTGCAACATTCCAGCAAACGTAAAACTTCAGAATGTTGCACTTTACAAATACGCTCCCATTACATCTTGCGATGTGGAGCTATCATTTTCTTGCTACAAAACAGTACTGACGAACAGAAGGAACAATCTTTTGCCAGAAAGTTTGAAAAATTTGCTGGTAATATATTGTAACGCTGGAATGAAAGATGACATATAGATTGATGACGACATAGAAATTCGTCAATGAGAAAATTTCATATTTTGGGCTTTTGATTTTCATATTTTCTTAATTTTCCTTCATACTTTGCCCCTCTTTAGTGATAAGTGTGCGAATTTTGTAGCATAATATTCACAGAAAGTAAACGCGTGAAATAGTTCCTTTTAGCAGCTTTAGAGCGTAATTTTTCTGGTGGATGAATTAATTCTGTAGTTCAAGTGATGGCCAAATGTGATATGCTTCACAAGCAGAGTTTGATTTGTAAACCGGTTGGGATATCCTAAATCCTACATAAACCTAGGATATCAACAGACATAAAATCAAGAGTCTAAGGAATTCTTCCCCCTCTCTGGAAATTGCACAAATCAGACACTGATTCACATTCTGTTAAGAACTCTGAACCAAAACAGTAAACGTTCTCTGCTAAATCAGAGACTGTGCCCTATGCTGGCAAATGAACTACCCAAAGAATTACACATTAATCTTTAACCACATCATCTGGAATGTCGATATTTTCGCTAGACAATGTACATGACAGTCTCTCCCTCGTAACGTATTTTGTGTCGCTAATCATTTCTCCAGTCTTTTGAAAAAGAGCTGTTGCAATTGATTGATGAAGATGGTTGAACAGCTTACGCGACTGTAAATCAAGGCTGAGTGAGTATGGTTTACCTGGTACCCGGATGGTAAATTTAAGTGAGGGTGAAGAAAGCGATGATTTGTTTGTGTGTTGGCAGAGTAGATGCGATTTGGGTTTAAACATGAAGGCGAAGAGGAACGGTGAGATGCGGATTGGTGGAGGACGGTTTTTGCACTTCTATGAAGATGTAGGATGTTGTTTAGCACACTGGCTGCATTTCACAGGCTGTATGTTGACACAATTTGCACTGTATCACATCCAGTGTGAGCATGTACACAATCATCTGAGGCATTGTACGCTGTTTAACTGTGACAACAATATCTATAACGGTTCTCTCCTGACTTGTTGAAGTCTGAATTGGGCTAGTTTGGACAGTACCTTGTTTCATGGGCATTGTAGATCAGACAGCGATCACAACGACAGAATCGGCTCGAGGGGTGTTCGAACTGTTCCTGCGAACAGGGCGCCAAACATTTCGAGTGCGAGTGTATCGTATGAGTTCCGAAAATTAAATTACTATTTATGAGGGCGCACCAAAAATTTGGAACAGAGCGCCGACTGAGTTAGAGCCGGCTCTGCAGAGCGAATAGGAATGGGTCCTGTCGTACGTTAAGGCTCCAAATCTGCAGCGTTTCTTACGCATGTAGGCTCCTATGTGTAGTAAGTTGTGAATAGTAGGCTGATGAGGTATTAGGACTTGGATCTTAAAACTGGCATTTCCTTCTTTGGTTTTTACTTTCAGACGTAACCCTCATATTTGAGTTGTCTCTGATTCAGAATCTGTTATATGTGGGTAGGCTTCTTGAATTAAAACAGATAGCATGGGTTGACCGTTTGGGGTTAGTAGCATGTTTGTGGTTCTGGTGTCATAGAGGTGAGAGTGGCTTGGCTAATGAAAATTTGTAGCAGTGTTTGTTTCTGATAGTTGTTCATTAGATGTTTATCACGAGGTTTAATTATAATACCTTTTCTGGTGGTACGGTTTTGGGATGGTTTCTCGATGTATATTCCGGGAGATGTTTAGGTGTTTATAATTTACTGTCATAATGATTTAGAAGAAATTAATGAACCAAACTTGTTTGATGTTCAGTTCGTTGTAGATTAGGATGTTCTGAATCGGATATGTTCATTGAATTATCTGAGTCGTAGTATAAGTGACGGCTACTACTAGCATATAATTACAAATGGCGGTTTAAGATATATGTACGAACTTTAGAACTAATCATAATAACAACGCAAGAAGAAAATTCGACATTAAAATATTATTTTCTCAATCGAATAATATAAAATTTATGTTCATTAATTAAAATGAAAAGAAAACAAATATTAAACATATACCGGTGTATATACCGTGTGTCCCGGAAATAATTGGGCAAACTTTGGAAGATTCACGTCAAAGCAAGAAAAAAATTCAAAAGTTCCTTTCAAGAAATGTCTAAACATGTGTACTTTCGGAGCAACAGGTGCTCAAAGTTAAGGCAGCATCATCACAAATGACATCACATTCGATAAGCAATGAAGTAAGGGGTGTTTAAGATTCATGAATACAGCTTACATGAGATTTCTTTGCTTCCTCTATTAAACTATACTTATTCATTGACAATGAAACTCTCACGTTGCTAAACTTGCCTATACGGCACCAATTCAATCGTGAACATTCCTCATATAGATGCATTGGTACTACTTCCATTGTGATTTGAACCTAAAATCAAGAACAGAGCAAAAGCACTGTTGCTTTATCTTTAATTTTTAAAATTTCAAATGAGAATAGTTATTACTGTTTTTATATTTTACTAAGATATAGAATTTAGCGTCACGTATTCTGGGCATTAGGAAAACTACGAATAAGGTAAACGCACCAGTAATGGACACTTTAAGGACACTTTTCACCGCTACAATTTTCAACTCATCAAAGGAAAATTTTACACGTTCTTCATTCTTTCTTCTAGTGATTTCTCTCCATTAGTTTCATTAACATACACTATTTGAGAGTAAATAACATTTTTTGTCTAACATTGTTTTTGTACCGGTGATGGACAGGGAGCAAAACTGACTGTTCCAGTAATGGACATGTTGCTTAACTCAAAATTATTTAAATAATCATTGCTAAGGTTTGATTAAAAAACGCAGCATTAGGTTTTCTTAAATTTTTATTGGATTTAAACATCAAACTTATCACAGGAACATTACAAAATGTGTTGGTTATTCTAATGAAACTGTTTTCGTGTTCAAACATAATTAATCTTAATTATGAAAACTAAGAAAATTAAACGGGAATAAAGCAAATAATTCTTACCAAAAAAAAAAAAAAAAAAAAAAAGAAAGAAAAGTTGTATTTATTGTCTAACGTTGAAAGAGGCAAGCTGATTCTTTATACTCTAATTACTCGTATTTATATTGTCAGCATCTTGTAACTGCTATACATAAAATAAAGTGTGTAAGAAGACATTTCTTTTGAATAACACTTAACGAACATTTTTTTCACTAGTTAGAATACACAACAATCTCTTTTACAAAACACATTTCTCTGGTACTAGTGGTTGATGGTCTTGAAATTCTTTGCACTACTTTATTCGGAATCTGAGCTTCCCTGCTTGCCTCTTCATAATTTTATTCCGAACTGTACATGTAGCTTTATGTTGCTTCTGCCGTTCCTTTTCCTCTTTTTTCAGTTCCCTCCGACGTTTTCTTTTGATTTTCTCTTCTTCAATTCTATCCTTCTCTTGCTTTTTCTTTTCAATATATCTTTTGTACATTTCTGTAGTAACAACTGCAGGTACCTTTCCCTTTCTTTTTGATATTTTATGCGTGTCGTCAGGCCAAAACAATGCTTTTTTCAATGGAGGTGGGACTAGTGGAAAATTCTGTAAGTTGTTTTTAGTAGGAAGTGTATCGTATGTAAGATTACAAAGTGATGTATGAGGGTTATGTTTTAGAACATGATATGTTAGAATGACTTGCTCGCACTGGAGGCGTAGTAGACTGGTCAGGAATTATATGTAACATTGTAGTGTTTGATTGTTGCTGTGCTGGAGAAAGTGCATTGACCGAAGAACTGGATAAGGAAGCAAACAACGTGATGTTTGTTTCAGGTGTTCGATCGTTCGAAATTTTATCTGGTGTCTTTTCATTAGTTGATGGGTTGGATGAAATGGACTCTAATGGGATGTCAGGAGATCGATTTGGTTGTACACTTAAAGTTCAGGTTTCATTTGTGTTGGGGTTGCATCAACAAGTGTTATTGAGCTTGAATCTAAAGAAACATTTTCGCATTCATTCCCTAATACTTCATCCAAATCAGCTTGTGAGAGTTTCAGTAGCGCAGGGCCATAAGAATGAACTTCCAGTGTGGCGTTTAAAGTATCTTTCCCATCACTTTGACGTGCCACCTCATTAGAGCTACTCTTCATCTTATTTTTTTTCCAAACATCATAAAGTGAAGTGTCTTGAACACGTCCATTCCAAGAACTGCTCTCATTTTCGAAGCAACTTTTGAACAAAATTAGTTTCTTTTCTGAAATTTCAGACTGCAAAATAGCCATACACTTCGTATAATTGTTTTCAGTACCTTTTGTTCTTGGCTGTGTTTCAAAATTCAATCTAAGCTTATTCAGATCAACTTTATTCGTAGTTAAAGGGACATAAGCCACACGCTCTGAAGCCATTGGTGAATGTTTCCGGAGACAGCTGCGTCAGGCATTTTTTCAATACAGGTGCGAAATCTTCTTTTAAGAACTTCCCATCATTATTTGTTTACCACCGTCTCACTTCTTTCTTCCACAGTTGCTTTAAAGATCTTAACATGGAAACATCTATTGGTTGTAGAATGTGCGTGAAGTTCGGATACAAACAAATTAGTTCAATCCCGTTGGAAGAACAAAACTCGGACAAGTGTAAACTTAAATGTGACACGTGCCCATCCGTAAAGAAAAGGATAGGTAGTGGAATATCAGCACTTCTCAGCCACGGAAGAAATACGTTCGTCATGTACTCATACAAAGTTTCTGTGCACATCCATCCATTTGCGGAGCGGTCTATCCTTCAGCTGTCAGGAACACGATAAATTATTTTCGAAGGAATTCTTTTCTTTCGTATTTGTATATCACCACTGGCGGAGCAAGTTGTCCAAGAGCATTTGCAGTCACAAGTAGTCAGGTTTTCTTTTTCATTATTGTGACCTCGGCAATAAATCGTTTTGTCTCCTTTCTTCGCTAAAACTTTGCCTCCATTTGGCATGAGAAAAAAGCTGACTCATCGCTATTAAAAACTCCCCTAGGGTCATCTGTAACATGGAGAAGATCTTTGGAGACGATATATTCCCTAACTTCTTCAAACCATGATTAAATTTTATCTTCCGTCACACCACTTCTTGCGGTAGTAAGATTCTGTGGAGTCCTTTCAGAAATCATTGGATGTCTTCTAAGAAAGATCGCGAACCACTTCCTACCCGGTCTTCCTTTAGTAAAAGGATTCTCCCTCTGTTTTCCTGATTTTCGAAGTTCCCTGAAGAGATGAAACACACTGTCCTGCAGGTCGTCTTTTGTGATGGGGTACTGCCGTTTTTGCATTGCTACAACTCACTTCTTTAAAACATCCTTCTCTTCTGAAGAAAGGTATGGTTTTTGCCCCATAGAGCATATTTCTGGACTAATTCCAACTTTTTTTGTTGTGCAAGGTAATTCTAGGTACCCCATGCTTCCTAGCAGCTGTGGCAACTGGAACTCCCTTTCTTACATCTTCTAAGGCGTCGGCCATTTGCTTTGGCGTATACAGTTTCTTCGGTGCCATGTTTGAAAAATAGGAGATAACTGTACTTAGTAGACGCAAGCTGTTCAAATCAGCTTATATCCATCGCCGGTTGTCCATTACCGGTAACAGTCATGGTCCCTCCCTGGTAGACATTTTTACGTCATATGTAAAAATAAGATGTAAGTTAATTAATTTACGTTACGCAAAATATCAGTTCGTAGTTGTAATGGATAGTGTCCAAAACTAAAACAAACCATTTTACCAGAAATGGCATCCTCTGTCCATTATTGGGAAAAAGGAACAAAACAAATTTTCTGACAAAGTTATGACAATTAGGAGTAAATAGTAATTCTCAGGCTAAAATAAAACAATTTACTGAATTTTAATTTCTACCCAGTAATGGACACCCCTGCTTAATATAAATGCCAGTTGTAGTTGTTTTGCCATTTATGTGCATAAAACAAAGGTATTTTCCAGGCGTGTAAATATGAAACTGGAATTTGTGCATAGACGGCGTTAGCTGTCACTGTGGTTACCGTAAAACTGCGTCCTTGGCGCCACTTGCTTGTTTTGACTGCTGATAACGATTTGCAACTCACAACCAGACAAGTTTCATGCATGGTCCGTAGACCGCCGCTTGCTTTCTCTTTTATAAGTTTGTGCCAAAACAGTCCCTTCTTGTTTCTTAAAAGGGTGTGTGTTTGGTGACGTCACGAAGATGCATCCCTTTCGAGTTTCGTGTAGGCAGTTTGGTGACAAGTGTGGTTGAACGTGTCTGTCTGTTTTTACGTGAGAGTGAGTGATTTCATTTTATGAAAAATTTTAAGTTTCATTTAAATAAGTGATTTGTTTATTTGATTTAATGTTATTAATATTATACAATGTCGAGTTGCGCTGTGAGTACTTGAAAAAATACTGGGAGAAATATAAAAGGTAGTGAAATAGTGCTTCATTGCTTTCCGCGAGCTAAAGAGCTACAAAAAGTGTGGGAAATCAAGTGCTATCGTAAAGATAAATTCAATGTTGACAATGCATGTGTGTGTTCCGTACACTTTCCACGTAGTTATGAACGTGATTTGAAATCTGAACTCTTGAGTCTGCCACCAAAGAAGAGGCTCAAAGCAGAAGCTGTTCCTTCTCTACGACTTCCAGTGGCGTATGGTGTATCTGCAATAGAAAATGAGGGACGTGAAGAGCACTTCCAAGCAAGGAATTCCCTGAAAAGCGTTTTGTGCAAGGTAAGTGAACATGACGATGAAGATAAGCCATCATCAGAAGATTTTGAAACACTTTCTACGTTGGGAGTTGTTTGCTCAAATGAAGTCCGAAACATTGAACACGAACAACAAATTCGTGATCTCTCTGCACAAACTGAAAAGCTTCAATCGGAACTCAAGACATACAAAACAAAAATTAGCAATTTACAATCAAAACTGCGTGCATAAAATAAAGCATAAACGTGTACATAATGAAATAGTATCTCTGCAAGCGTCCAAATACGTTCAGCGGCTTGTAAACTCTAAGGTGAAATAAATATTACGTGAGGTCAAATTAAGAAACTTCTAAGCGGCAAAAAGAAACAAAAATGGGGGCATGATGATGATATTCCCGCACTAACGCAAAGGGCAATATCCGAAAAACTGTATAACTACCAACGATCACAAATCGGGATTCCTCTTCCAAATGTTTCTACGTTTCGTCGTTGGATAAGCAAGCTGTCTTTTCGCCCGGATTGTTAACGCAGGTCTTTAGTTTGAAGGAGGAGGAAGCGCGATCTTTAAGTGAAACCGAAAAACTATCTGTAATTATGTTTGATGAAATGAATGTAAATAGAATGTGTTACGATAGTGAAGATGACGTTATTATAGGGCATCAAAAATTTGCAACTAGTGATGATACGGGGACTAGTAACTAACTGGAAGCAGCCGATATATTATAACTTCGACAAGATTATAACGAAAGAGTTACTCCTTGAAATCGTGTTAGAATGTGAAAATGCAGGATATACTGTTGTTGCGATAGTATCGGATTTGGGTGGAAGCAATAGAGGGCTTTAAAGTGACTTGGGAATAAACTCACAACACTCTTGTTTTAGTAATCCTACCAAGAACGAAAGAAATATATAGGTGTTCGCTGAGTTGCCGCATCTTGTAAAGTTATTAAGGAATCACTTTTTAGATAGGGGGCTTATGTGGAAAAACTGCAAAATTTCGAAACAAATAATCGAACGAATTCCTAAGGGAGATTGCGCAGAACTAAAAATTTGTCCAAAGTTATCATGGGACCACATAACAGTACGACAGAATGATAGACAGATTGTATACATGGCTATGCAGCTTTTCTCTCACCACACAGCGAGTGCTATACGATATATTATGCCGGAAGCAGATGTAGCATTCGAATTTTTCGATCTCGTTAATAATTTTGTTGACGTGCAGAACTCCAGCATGCCTGATTGTCCAAATAAACTGAAATCTGGTTATGGTGTAAATTATCAAGAGCAGAAGAATGTTTTAGAGGATATGGGAAATGCAATTTTGAACCTTCGAATTGAAGGTAAAACCACCTTACTACCTTTCCAACAAGACTTTTTGCTTTCAATTCGCAGTTTAGAAGGGCTTTTCAACGAAGTCTAACGACATTTCATATATTTTGACAAGATTAAATCAAGATGGTCGGAAACGATAAAGAAGTGCGAACTAGTATTTCGAGAAATCCACGGTCCTACTGTCTCTCGCAGGAGAAACAATTACAGGTTTATTTCATCTGTTAAAAGAAACGTCCCCAGAAGAAGAACTAAGAATACTGCAATTGTTCAGAAAGGCAAGGACGTTTTTTCGTAATCGTCATATCAACAGGAAGACACACGTCATCAAACGAAGAAACATCCTTAAGAAAAAGCAGTGGCTTCAGAGCAATGCATCCACCAGTGGACTTCATTAAGTTTTAATTTCTTTCCTTTTTTTATAAAAAAATGTTCTCTAATGTAATATTTTGTAGATGCCCCTGTGCTTCATGTTACAATGTTTCCGTTCGCTTTCCCAGACGCAGCCAATGTAAGTATATACTAACCTAAGGACGCAGCGAGAAATTGTCAAACAGAAGGGAGGTTCTTGCATCTGCGTGACGTCACATTCTGAAGATTGCGAGCTTCTGTCATTTTTGAGGGAAAACTGCGTTTATAGCAGAACCTTATAAGAGAGAAAAAGCGGGCGCCGGTCTACGGACCTTGAGTTTCATGTCATACAATGTTTAATAGTGTTGAACATTGCGCAATTTGTACCTACAAACTACGATGTGCGGACAGCATTGATTTTTTGTTACCACTTGAAGAAAACTGCTGCAGAATCGCATCCCATGCTTGTCAAAGCTTACGGTGATCATGCTCTTGCTAAGTCGCAGTGCTATGCGTGGTTTACAAAATTTAAAAGTGTCGATTTTGACGTGAGAAACGAAGAACGTGGAAGACCACCGAAAAATTTGCAGACAGCGAATTGCAAGCTTTGTTGGATGAGGATGACGCTCAAACGCAACAACTCGCGGATCAATTAAATGTGACACGAGAAGCAGTTTCCATACGCTTAAAAGCCATTGGCAAGATTCAGAAGGTGGGAAAATTGGTTCCACACGCATTGATTGAACGACAGCAAGAAAACCGAAAAACCACTGGCGATATGCGTGGCTTACAAAATTTAAAAGTGGCGATTTTGACGTGAGAAACGAAGAACGTGGAAGACCACCGAAAAAT
>JAGDQP010019436.1:0-34866 GCA_022664845.1 Lepisma saccharinum
ACCAGACGTGTTGGGAGAGGAGAGCCGAGGCTCTCAACTGTGATCGCCACTGTATTTTATTCACAGCAGCTTTCCAATTGTAGCCACGATGCTCGCGTGAGCATTGTAATTTTAAGCCCCCACTGGGAATCGAACCCGGGACCGCTCGCACTGAAATCGAGCGCGCTACCGACTAGGCTACGCAACATATGTTTGACCAAATTATTTTAACGTTCTTGCACAATCTCCTTGCTTAACACATTAAATCTTGTCAGTTTTTCGATGTTTATCCAAACCCATTTTATTTTATTTAATTTATTTATCAACTTTTGGCAAATTTGGCTCAGGCCGGGATGGGGAAAGTATCGGCTATGGTATTACTTAAATAATATCCCCTCATTTGTCCAGTGAAACTCATGGGAACCCTAGAACCTCAGTCAGAATGGTCATCCGCGGGGATCGAACCCGCGTACCTACCATTACCGATGTGACGTCCACAACGTTACCGCCTTGGGCACGAGGGTTGGGTTCCAAACGCAGACCCCACTTGTGTATTTACGAACTGAATTGAATATATTTATGGTCTTTAGCCATGTATGAATACAAGAAACTATGAAAACAAACGTCCTCATAGGTTTCCAAACTTCATTTCAATACCAAAAGCTAAGCAATCGATCATGTATTTAGAATTGTAGACTAATTCTTGCTAATATAACGAATACAGTCTTTAGCAACAATGGAAAATTGTCAGATTAATTATCAGTTCACTGCCCGTACACAAAGTAACGATTGGTCTAAATAGGCCGATTAGAATTGAATATGGCATTAATGTTATTACGGTCGTTTGTTTTAGAGGACACTCAATTCTCGAACATATATAATGAATTAACTATTTCTTTCACAAACATTCCTTGCATCAAACGATCGTATTTACATACTTGAAATTATTAACAGGAAATTCCAGGAAGGTATGTTCATGCACAGTTATTCCATCGAATAGATTTCAACGTAGAAAAATAATACCAGGTAATAAAACACAGGAAATGACAATTAAACACAGTTGACAAGAAGACTTTGGCGTTTGCATAACAACTCATGCGCATGTTCTTGATTATCTTAGCTGTGACATATTTTGTTTCGATGTGGATATTATTACAAGTAAAAATACAAATATTCAAACGAAAGCTATCTGCGTAGATCATGTTGAAATTATTCTTGTTGATTACGTTCTTGGAAATATCATAGAGGTGTAACATAAGAAGTACAATGTAAGATATTTTCTTCAATCCTATGAATTAAACAACATTCATAATAATTTATACGTCGCCCTTCGAATGAACATTAATTTTTATAATTTCTTAAAGGATAAATGGTTCTTACCTACTTCTGAATTTCCCGCATTATTTCTCCACTAAATACGTTCGGCTATGTCCAGCCTGGCAAAGGTTTATTTTTATCAACGTATATGACCAATAGCATTACACGCAAAACGCTATAAGCAAAACTGAATTATTACCGTCCTTTAATGATTTTTTCTCATAATTATTATCAAAGAGAGATTAATTGCCACAGAATTTTAGTTTCATGTTAAAGGAACAGTTAATATGTTGCCTTCTTGTGTTATCGAGACTTTTTTTTTTTAATTTCTTTTCTCCCAACCGAGCTGGCAACGTTTGACCTAAGCCTGCACATCTCTCGCGATCACTTCCCGAAACAGAGAAAAGGCAGTATCGGCCAGAGTCTTGATTCAGATACTTCCAGTATTCATCTAGTGAAACAGAAAAATTCCCAAACCTCTGTCGGGTTGGCCACCAGTGGGGCTCGAACTCACGGGTTGCTCGACTGAAAATCTTAAATGCGTAACGTTACTGACTTGACGTGACCACGGGAGCCTGGTGCCGCCTTATTTTACCTATCAGCATGTAATTTTAAATTGTCATTACTATCAATGTATTTACTTTTTTCATGATTGAACTCAATCAAAATTTGAACTAAATATGAACTTTCCCACACATTCTTTTTCGCAGTTTCTTCAATACAAGTATAACAAAAATGTACATCTTAAGAATGTATTGTATTCTATCTAACACAGCTGATTAATTCAACTTAAACTTCCTTTATAATTGTTAAAGTAATACTCTTTTTTGAATGGTTTGCGGAACTCGCAAGCTTATTGCCGCAAATAACAAACTTTCTCCATAGGATTTTATCCTGGTCAAGATCAAGCCACTTTTCATTAGGAACAACTACCTCTCGAAGTATTTTCCACTTCTAGGATTGTACTCCCAAGAACGTCTGGCCCTCCCAACAGACCCTTTCCACCCGGCTCCCTAACCATAATGCAATATAATCTTCGTTTCCCCGTTCGAGCTACCCATCTTACCCGTCGCGATTTCATTATTCTTACAATCGGGTGAATTACATAGTCTGTAGATTTCTTCATTACGCAGTCTCCTTCATTCTCCAGCCGTTTTGTCTCTTTTCGGCTCATATATTTTTCTCAAATACTTATTTTCAAACACTGGTAATTTATATTTATCTGCGAGAGTCGTCAGTGAGTAACATACATTTAAAATTTAGAAAATAAATTGTACAAGTTTGTAAGTTAGAAAATAAAACAAATCAATAAAAATTTAGTTATATCATCACCAAATAAGATTGTTCGGCCACAATTTAAGTAATTCTCTGTCGATGTTTTTAATGTATAACAATTATTTTTAAATACGGATATTGACTATTAACAAATATTTTAACTGCAGTTTGTCAGTATTATTTTGATATACGTATTTTGCTGATCCTCTACTTGTTTCCTTTTCTAGATAGTTCATCTGTAGAACAAACACAACATGGCCATTTTCTAAACAATTTATTTTTAGTTCACTATAACGTTTCTTTGAAGATTATTAAGGACAGGAATTTACATACATCAAAATTCATCCTTGTCGTTAGATATGGTCAAATGATAACATGTTTTTTTGATTTATTCAAACCTTGTAACTTTTTATTTAGTACTGTAGAGTATTATAGAGGACTATACTATAGATATATTTAAACATATAAAGGGCTACAGAAGAAGTAACGGGACAAATTATCATTACTTTTAACGTTATTTTAATGTCCATTGAAAACGAACACTGAAGATGCAGTCATTAGTTATGAGACTGCTGCCCACAGCAGCGTTTTTATCAAAGATGACATATTAATTGTTGGTTATCTTCAACATACACAAATAATAATACTAACAAGCAAATATGTTATAGGAATATTTAAGGCAAAATTAATCTTTTATAAAAAAAACACATACCTATTAAACTGAATGTGAAGTTCCGATGCATCTTATCCATACATTTACTACCTCACGTAGTTTGATATTTGACTATAAAAAAATCATCCACGGAGGGAGTTTGTCCCTCATGAACACACCACGAATATATCAGTAGCTATACATCTATTGACTGCCTTCAGCTAATATGAAAATTTTTGTGTTATATCAGTGAACTTTCAGCATCTTGGAAACATTTTTCTCAGAGAGAAACATAGTACCGCGATACATACCAAAATGTACACACCCATATCAAATTTTGCTTGGCAACAACTTGTAAAATGATTAAACCCAGATTATCCATTGTTGTACGTAAGCTTAAAATCTAACTTCTATTGCAAGCATTTGATGCTCATGCTACATACAAGCAGCTAAATAATCTGTGAAAATACTAACGGAAAAAACCAACTAAATATTGCAGTGTTCTACTTCAAGCCACTCCTATGCCCCAAAGGTTACTGGACTGGACAGTGGTTTGCCACTGCTTTCCATAGTATGAATATTATGTTGTAAGTCCACATCTATAATGTGAAGTGTATTCCGAGCCGCCATAGCTCAATGGTAGAGCGTTGGCGTAGCAATCGGAATGTCGTGGGTTCGATCCCAGCGGCCGACTATCCTGACTGAGGTTTTTGCAGGGGTTTTCCTCAGTTACACCTGGAAATGCCGGATTGGAACCTTCAAGATAGGTCCTGGCCAACACCTTCCTTAATCCTTTCCCCTCCTCTATCCCGGCCTGACCTTAGATGCCTAAAGGCCATAAATAAATATTCAATTCCGAATTAATGGTATCCAAATTAATTACACTTATGTACTATTTCCATAATAATGAGAATCAGTCGCTACATAACATATTCGCGCATCACCTGACAACGTCTGGTTTGATATAAACTAACATGGTAATGCGATAAAAGTAACTACCGCTCATAGCTGAGATCTGTAGACCTGTGAGAGGAGTCTTAGCTTGAGCGCGAAGTGCTGTGGGAAGTGCACAAGCAATCAGCGGGAGAACTCGAGCAGCGTTCGTGTTTATCGAGAGTTTATTATTGTAGGAAGAAATACCTGCCCAAACACTTCTTGTAATTCCTTGCATAATATCTTTCTCCTTCCGCATATAAGTAAACAACCCTGTCCATGCTACTATTAGTTGTATCTTATCCCATCACCAGTATTTTCGTATTTCCCTTAAAACACTCTGAAACCTGATTCTAAAATAGCCGTGAGCTTAATCTTAGTAATATGCATTAATCAGTTCATGAGTTCATTATCAGGCGAAGTTTCTTTCATTTTATATACCATTGCGGTTTAGCTATCGAAAGTTCTTTAATTAAAAATCTATGTATGGCGTTTAGGTATATCTGACTCAGGCCCCGAAAATTCTTTTTCACAATATCCAACCACTCTACACTGTAAAAGGAAATGTTTATTAAAATTCAGGAGAAAATTCTTTTATCTATTAGCCAAGGAACAATTTTCTTAGAAATGATCTATCAGCATTTTCATTTAATTTTAAAATCGATATATTGATAGAAATAACCTATCAACATGCCACAATGGAAATGAGCTTACTAGTCTTATTTCCAAACCGGAATATTCTTGTTTCAAATTAAATAAGAATGTTTACATCTCATTTCTAAATGAAAAATTTTTCTGTATGCATAGATAAGAACTTCTTTCTCAATTTTTAAGAACTGTTTTACCGTTTACGGAAATGTTATTCTTTATCATTTCTACAGGGAAAAATCACTCCTACTTGCCAATACTTGGAAACTGGTGGAAAACAGCAGGCGCTGCAAAGTGCTTGCCAAATACATGTCGAACCTCTTGAGTTGGTGTTGTGGGTTTTGTTACCCCTAGAGTCCTTCAAAATTAAAGATACCGGAAACATAGCTGTTTGTGGCCGCTCTCCTTTGCTCTTACTTCCCTATTTGGTTGCATTTATAATCTTGTTAGTAGCTACTTTTTGCCCGTTGCCATAATTTGAACCATTTCAAGCTGTCCGACTGAAATAAACTGTCTCACCATAAAGAAAACATGAAATGTGTACCGAATAGCGACCAAGACTTCTGGCTCGTTTTTGATAATAAGAGCAATAAACGTCCCTCCCTGTGATTCAGTTTCAAGCGGATGCTATACTGTTGTCAAAGAGGAAGGCAGATTTCTTGTCAATGTAGCTTCCTTTTTTTACAATTTGTTCAAGAAAATGATTTGCTGTTACAGAGGATAGGACAACAATAACATACTCCTGGTACAGCACATACAATAAAGAATGGTTTAGTGTCTAGAACAGTCCCATCGCCTAATACATCAAAGCTTCCAGCAACTTTGTGCATATAAGAAGTGGTTTAGTGTTGAGAGATTATTGTGGTTGTAAAAGTGTCGTGCTAGAAGCTCTATAATACAATTCAATTTGCTTTGATGGCGACTCGTCAGCGCCCAATGTTGCAATGTAAATGGCTGCTGCTGGATGGTAGAGTATTGGCCTCGTATTCTGGAAGTCCTGGGTTCGATACCAGATGACACCTATCCTGATTGTTTTTCCAAGGCTTTCCTCTCATACCATTCAAATGCCGGGAAGGTACATTCAACTTAGTTACTGGTCGATTCCTTCCGTCGTATTTCTCCTGCCGTATCCCAGTCTGAGCCATAGATGCCTAAAAGCCAGAAACAGATGAATATGTGGGTGATATATATGGTCATGGGTTTTATATACGTATACAAATATATATAGACCTATATATATATATATTTCTGATTGTAGATTTGCCTGAACCTATAAAACCCATTGTCACATTCCAGTCCAGTCTTTTGCATTTACGGTGCAGTGATTTGGCGCGGACGTTGCACCTCGCATGACAGGTAATATCCTAAATTTTGCATATGAGACTAACTAGAACGGAATATCCCATTTACCGATAGAAGAATGTCTGGATTACGGAGTGATTAAATTACATTGGTGTAACAGAGGTAACTCTTATTTTTCTAGGTTTTGCAGGTACGATTACCGGGATTTTAATCCTTAGCGCTCTTCATAGAATAAGCAGATATTCTTTGAATTGATTTTGACGATTTGAAATGGTACAAAATGTCCATAAGTAACAACACGACTGTTACAGTTAAATGCATATACAAACAAATAATTATATTAACTTCTTACAAGTATTACTGCAAACGAGATGCAAAGCTCGAAAAGGAATCTTTAAAACTTTATTTTTATGTTCGCCAGTCTAGTAACTTTGTACTTCCGCCCGTCACGATTCGCCTTTAACTTTTAAAATACACACCCATGCTACTGCCGGAACTCGAACCCGGGACCTTCGAGCCGATGGCTTACCACCGCAGACCGCTCGGCCACCCGGCCGGCATGGACAGCACGATGATGGTGTCTTTCTTTTCATACTGGCAACTTTGTCACTACCTACTTCCTGCTACATACTGAATAGTGTCTTCCCACCCTCTTATTAAACTGCGACTCCGCCCTCGCGTCTACAGATACCAGCAATACCCAATACGTTGGATGTTTTAGCCACATTATGAGTTTTGAATTGTATTTATGGCCTTTAGGCATCTAAGGCTTAGGCCGGGATAGGGGAGGGGAAAGGATTAGGAAGGTGTCGGTTAGGGTCTATGTTGAAGGTGCTATAACGATATTTGCCTGGTGTGACTGAGGAAAAACCCTGGGAAAACCTCAGTCAGAATGGTAGGCCGAGCCACATTATGCGTTTAAATTTAAACACTTACAAGGTTAAGTACCCGGCCCCGGCTCCGGCCCCGGCCCCTTCGATATCTTTCAAGTTTGCAAAACAAATGCAAACAAATGCCCTAAGAATTACAGTGCAGGCGTTCTATTCGAAAATGCGCAATTTCGGAGATATAAGCATTCAAAGTTAGGGCGGCATAGTCACAAAGAATTTCATATATCCAAAAACGATAACAAAACTTAGCGGTCATAATTCATGCGACGTATACGAAATACTTTTGAACCCGCAGCAACATATTAGTTACAAGGTAAGGAATGGTTTCTTAAAATTCAGAGGGAAAAAGTTTTGATCTGTGTACAGAGAAACCATTTTCTTAGAAATGGGATAGCAGCATTCTCATGTATTTAAATAAGAATATACAGTTTGAAAATAAAATCAGTAATCTTATTTCCAAACCCACATGGTCTCATTTACAATTAAATGAGAAGGCTGATATCTCATTTCTTTATAAAATATTCGGTGGCTAGTTAAGAACTTTTTCTCAATTTTAAGAAATCGATTTTCACTGTGTAGGAGGGTGTTACTCTAGCTGCCATTTTAATCTCAATTAGTACAAACCACTTGAGATAAGAGCAAAATAAGCGTACTTAAGAATCAAGAACAAAATAGGTAAAAATTCTCACTCGGAAAATTAAATAATGAAAGGAGACGAGTTACAATCAAGATTCGTTTTTCTTCTAACTATATTTTTCGACCTTCGATTATTCCCATTAACATTAACAGTTTTCTCAAGTCAGAATCTAATGAAAAAGTCAGGAAAAAGAATTCAAGGGATTATTACTATTATTTTTATTTATTGAGCATTTTAGATAAATTTGGACATAGGTACTTATTGGAAAGTAAGATCATTAAATAATTAGTAAGCATAGGACATCTTATTGCACCAAATCTATCGAGCACAGATGAAGGCTTTACAGAATAGTTCCATGTCGAGAGCAGGACAGGACACCAGAGGAAGAGCAATATTTCGAGCACAAGTATTTGCCTCCCTGTTAGGTTGAAATCAGACATTCATGAAATGTTTTTTCATGTCCTTGAGCATACAAAGGGAACATGACGTAGCTATAAACTCACAAACTCAAAGATAATCTTACAATTACAAAGGCTTCATTATTATTTTGTACATGTAGAAAACTAATGAATCGCTCTTACTTTGCGCAATGAGAATATCTCTCCCAAGTAAACATATCGATGGTTCGGAGTACTTTTTTAGCAAACTGTGCAGAGTACAGTACGTTAGTAAACGTCACTGGGTAGTTGGTGCGAATTAGGTTTTCATTCCTTACGCTGTTTAAAAAAGAACAGTATTTCAATACTTTTGAATCAGCTACACATACTTATGTAAAGTCTCAGTATCTCTCGCAAAAATTAATTTATGGAAAAAGCGATTTCACCAATGTGTTTATGAGAAAATTCTAACCCAGATTGATATATAATATGATCCTCTTCCTATTAAAAAATTCGAAGAAAATTCAAGATGGCCGACCTCAAGTTGGTGGCTGTGAGGAACTTACTCTCCAGTTGATAGGAGCTTCCACCAAAAATCCCTTAACGAGTATTATTTGTTTTCCATTCCATTAAGATTTTCACAAAGAAACGTGTGGTTTACGACTTCTGTGCCCGTCTTTATGGACGAAAGCACTTTGAATCGGGCTTTCTGGGCGTTTACTCATGACCTCTACGCCTCCGCCAAGCTTGGTTTAAAAAAAGGCGCTCTGAAGTGTCGTTAATTATCAAATTGAAGCCTTAGTTTCAATCAAAAATGTCTTTCTCAGATCGAAGGAAATAATTTACAGTTATCTGCTACCCATGTAACTGTGAATTTCTTGTTTAATATAAAAAAATTAAATATTTTTTTATTCGTAGGGAAATCAATATAAATTTAATTCAAGTATGGTCCCAACCAAAATCCAAAGATACCAAAGATCAATTAAGTCGAAACAGTCACGTTTTGCGATAACAATAATAAGTACTCTTTTACTAATATACCCATTAATTTTCTTATTTCTTCAAATTGCAATCAAGGCGCGAAATTTAGAAAGAAACAAATTCTTCTTACATTAGGACAGGAAACCAGCAGCCCAGATTTCATAATTCTCCCTAGAATTTTATTTTTCGACTTTCCCCTTTTTTTAATAATTAGCATTTAAATTGAACTGATGAGCCGAAGAGACCTACAAGTTTAAAATTAATCATTTTTCTGCAACTACAGAAGTTAATGTTAAATGAGAGAAACTACTAGCTAAAACCAAGAACAGAATAATACTAATGCCCTAAACTCGTATTTTAGGTTAAATACGTGGCAAAATAGTGTGCGTAACTGAATTATATTTAGAACACTTAAGCTGGCGAAAAAAGGCAGACATAAAGAATTGGAATAGACTTCAACAACCCTAGAATAAAACCCAGACTACACACACACACCAAGTCTAGATATTATAACAAAATCGAAAACCGACAAACCAGGAAACAGAAACAAACAGAGATGAATGAGTGAAAAGTCAAATAAGAAAACCACATGAAATAGAAACAAAGAAAGAAGCGAACACATTCCCACTTGCAAACCTTCTCATGAATTCCAAGCAGATGTGAATGGAAGTACTGGTCTTTCCTTCTCGCATTACCAAGTTAACAGGCAAAAGCCTGGAAAATGTGTGATGGGAATCACAGAGGAGCTCCAAGCATATTGGATGGTTTATTGACTAAATTCTTAGTAGTTGAATGCGTGTATTCCTTACCAAAGAGTTCTCTTCAGACACGTGCCACGGATAAGTCTGCAACAAATAAACAAATAATATTTTGTTGACTCTGTCCCTTCTCCACAGCCCGAGAAGGTATCCAAATTTCGCATGTTTAATACCTCACATCTTGACTATCCCAAACTACACGAAATTCCTTTTTTCTGCTAGCTTCGCTATCCGCACTATTTGTGACACCCACTGAAACATGTGAGAAGGAATAAATCAAAATTATCCAGCGCTTGGGATATCAAATGTATTAATACATTAAAAAGGGAAAAGAAGAAGAAGGAGGAGGAGGAGGAGAAGAAGCATAGAAAGAAAGACAGAGATTAAAATTAACATCGTAGAATTTTGTTTTATTTGTGCAATTCAATCATTGAAACATATTCCATATTCTTAACTTAAATCTTTACAAAAATGACTTAGAACGTTTCAGTATTCCCCGGTTCATTTACGCGTAAGTATAAATTTTCATATCACATGCAGTGAAAACTCAAGATTTACGAAGGAGTCAGGAAAGAAGATTTGAAGACTTAAAATAATTGTGCAATTGAAGGAAAATTTAAAAATCAGAAATCTGTAGAAAAGAAAAGTACACACAGAAAATAGAATGGACCAAAACGTGTGCTGTCCAAATGTTTAAATTCACAGCAGGTTGTATAAGTGATCAATATGCTTAAGAAGCTCGAATGTTGCACTTAAGGGAATAGATCGTACGCTCAATTGCAAGTACGAGTAATTGAGAAAGTAATCTTAAAGCACACATTTCACAGCATATTAAATAAATTATTAAAAAGAAATATACATCTTAAAATGTCATCCCAGGGTCAAATTTTATGCGCTCTCTTTCCATGTATTCTTAATGTTTTCTTATTCCCAGCGTTACACAGGAAAATAAATTTGAACTTAAATGAAAATATGATATTCAGGATTCATGATATCAAAACAAGAAGTTGCAAATTGGAAACAATTCCCAAGCATCTCATTCTTAATTTGTTTTAATAAATAAGTCGTTTCATTGCCTACAAGCCCTCATTCATAAATAAATTAAAATTAGAATGACGATTTGCTTTATCATTTTTAACATGTACGCTACAGAATACATAATTCATTACGTAATTTTCGTAAAACGTGTATTAACTTCCTTCAAGTGGAAGTTGGAAGGGAATTATGTAAATGAAAGCAATATTTGGTAATAACAAGAGCAATAGTACTTACTTCTGATTTATTTAACAATAATTAATCAATATTTTGAGAAACTCATGAAACTGTACAACGCAGACAAAAATACGTAATAGTTTGACTTCTTTCGACCATCAGAAAATAGCAATCAACATTATTTTCTCAGTTAAATAAACCTGAATAATGTTTCTTTCCGAAAAACAGCAAAAACGAATACAATTCCACTTAATAAATTGCAATATAAAATAAGAATGTACTTTATATATGGTTCAAATACGTAAATTTCCAATCCATCCTAAACGTTTACAGCTTGTATTTGAGGTTGTTTTGGTAGACAATTTCACACAAATTATATTGCTTCAATATTTGTATCCTAAGAAAGAAAGAAAAACAAAACACTGTCGCGAGCAAATATAGAACCCTGGTGGTTTCGCAGTTAACCTATGGTTTAACTGACTGACTTATGAATTTGGAATTATATTTATTTAAGGTTTTTAAATAACTTCAGCTTAGTTTACGGTGCAGTATGAGAGAAGATGTGCGAAGGAAATCGTGCATGGCTTATTTTCAAGGTACTATTTCGGCATTAGCCTCCTATAACTGTGCAACAAACCTGAAAAAACTAATTCTGAACAATTTCCCTGTGGAATAGGTCTCCAGGTATTCTAAATGCGAAGCCAAGACTGAACTACACCCACTTAATGATCGAGCAGCCAAGAACACATAAAAATCGGCCAGCTTTCTCGCTGTATACTGAAGAATTTTAATAGAAAACTGAATGCATCGCGGTTGATCAAGGCATATTGTGCATAAAGTGTATTAGTATACAGAAACGAAGAAAAGTTACTGATTCAAAGTGTAAAACAAGTGTACTTTTTAAACAGAATTCATTATGCACATATTTGCATGAATTGAGGTAACCCGACAATTAGTAAATATCTTTGTATTATGTTATACGTTTCATACATGTGTTGAGTATTAGAGCAGATGCAAAAAAGAAATCTGAAGAATAGATTACTACAGTACGAAAAAGTCGCCAATAGTATGTGGTCTCTTTATGAATATAAAAAGAAATCTACCTGGAAATAAGTGGCATATATTCATTTGTAAATTAGCTTAACTGCATATATGTTGAATTTAAATTCAAAAATTATATCGCAGAATGTAAAAAAGTGTGTTTAAGTGCCTAAAAATAGTGCATTTAATATAATGCATATTCAAGCGTTCAATTTTCCCTGTGTAGAAATTGTTACGTAACACTGGAGTTAAAGGAGTCAAGTTGTGAAAGAAGAATATCCCAAAACCAAAATGCAGAAAGTACATCGTGAAAAGATTGCTAACCAATCCTAAAACATTAATGTTTGTATTAACATTAACAACAGGATCGTTCAGGTAATAAAATTGAATAACGGAACTAACTGGAAAACTTATCAAATTTAGCCAGCATTAAATAATGCGACTGAGAGATCAACAAGAAAACATTAGTCGCAAGCTTTGGAATATCTAGATTACGGGAAGATGTTCCTAGGTTGCTAAATATTCATTATTGTGGTTATTTACAGTAATTCATTAACAATTGATATTGGATGTATGTCCACCCTTTTATAAAATCTTATATCCAGTGTTTCTTTCAGGCACCTCTCCGGAGGTGTCGAGCCACCCCGGAGGGATTGTACCACTCCCCGAGCAAAATTGTAGTTTAATATTTATCCTACTATTGTAGTGCTAATTGTACAAGTAACTCCCTAACAGTTTCCTGAAATGTCCCCCTTGGTAAATTTTCTGAACAAAAACCTGCTTGTGTCTATCATTAGTATTAATGAAAAGAAGAAGGACAGAGAAGATATTTCCGCTTGTCTGCCTCCTGTACGAGCAGAAACATATTAAGTTAGCTCTGTTCAGGAAATAGATGCTGAAAACTTTTATGTACTGTTATCAGGTACGAATCAAAAAGGGGCGTTCAACAGTGTGACTCAGTGAAATAAATTGAATTGTAATATAAAATTTAAAAAAACCAAAAATACAAAATTCCTATTTTTGAACATTTACACGGAATTCAATAACCAAACAACTTTCCTATCATTACTTTCTCTTTTGATCTGTTGTTATCCACTCCCGCTTTGCTGTGTTGGTTTTCTTTGAAACACTGTGAAGCTTTCTGTATGATATGAAAAATATGTTTCGTCAATGTATGAGATATTACACAAACTGGCGAAATACTTCCTATATCTTAGGTAGAAATAAATTTATAAATGGTTACAGGAAAAGAAACATAACAAGTTGTGCATTCTCTTGAACAAATAAAAATAGTCAACTTTCATCAATTCTGTAGAGTTCAAGACATATTACTTTCCATTAATAAGCGGTTCTTGTTTGCCATCAAGCTTGTGGATAACTGCCATACTTCCTCCCTACATATTTCAATAAGTTCTATTCAAAAGTTAGTAATCCTGGTTTTATGTGACACATGTTTTACAAAATGTGAACATCAAGTACATATAAAAATTAATCGTGGAAAACGAAGTGCACAAATTATTTAATTAAGGGAATATGTGAATTCTACGAAGGAATTATGAAAATTTGGAATACTTCAAAATGTAGAAACAAGGAGATTCCTAACATCGTCTTGACAAATTAAACAAATAACGTTAAATGATGAAATGTTGCAGAAACTAGGTGAAAGCCGAATAATACTGAACAAAATGAAGACAAAAAAACTGATTAAGACATTTGTAGCACAGATATTGTAAACTGAATGACGTAATGGAAGGCATGGTTCAAGGGAAAAGATGAAATAGATGGAAGACAAATGTAACTTCCGCGGCACTGCTAAGAAAGATTTCAATAAATCGAAAGTAAAAGGATACAAAAATGAAAGTAGAATATTGGTAAACCATGCAAGTAGCTAACTTAGCCCTTAAGAACCTACCGCTTTTCCTTCAGTACTACTGATGATCACACAAGGTAAGACATTTGATCTTAGCAGTACAAGTCTGTTAATCTTTCGATGCCAAAATTTAGAAATTGAAAAGATTGCATATAGAATTTAAAATGTAATGAATACTTTGCTCAACTTTGATTCCCATATAACCTGACAGAGCTAACCACAAGATATAATAAATCTCCTTAGTAGCAATGTGATGTATCTGGCATGTCTTGGCAGCACAATTTGCTAGATGTAGTTAAATATATGACAGTTACCAATGTTGAAAGTTTAAAAATTAGGGACGCCAAAGTTTTCCACCAAGAGTTTGAAAGAATTAATACTTCTCATAAAGCTGAAATAAAATCCAAACTTTAAAAACAGCAACAAACATTTAAATGGACTCTCCACTATTTATTCGGTCATTTATCTCAATAAGCACTAATACATGCTGCAATGTAATTTCATATACATGCGGTCTCACAATGACTTAAAGTTGAACTAATATTCCATTAACATAGATCAACATTTACAAATGGTACTTCATTTTGATAATCACACTTACAATTAATTTTCCATGAGTACGTACCATTTTTTTCTTCAATTTGTAATATACTTAATCATTCGTGACTTTTAAATTCATGTTTCTCGATTTTCAGTTTCAAAACTTTTGTTTGATATAGAAATTCTGAAACAGTTTCAGGTTTTTATGAAATTATTTCTCTTAATAATACATAAACCTTTCATATCAAAATTTCTGTTCGACCTGCTATTAAATCCAAGAGTGGTGTCAGTGATTACTATAACAACAAACAAGTTCTTGAGTTTTATGTAAAATATGTTTTCATGTAACTTGAATAGTCTTACCTTGTGTTTTCGAGACCTTTAGTCAGACATGATCTACATTGATTTCATTGGCAAAATAGTATTTGATTGAACAATGCATTTATCTTAACAGAAGCTGAGAAACTCACTAACAACAGCAATGAGAATTCAAATGAGAATTCATGACGTTCAACATCGAATTGAAAGATATTTAATTCAAGCATGTATTTAATCTAAATTACTCTTATTATCAATGGAATCAGCATATAGAAGATAGCATTTTTGTTTAGCTACTGAATACATTGAGCTTCCATAACATTTCAGACAAAACAAACAACTGACATGTCTTCCACTATCATACGCTCGGGAAGCATTTGTTAAACTGTTCATGGCTTCCATTATATGAACAAAAAAGAGTGACGTAAACCATCATAACGGACTGTGTTAATGGCTTGTTTGACTTTGTTAGATGCCATTTTCTGTTGTTCTTATCAACTCCAGTCTTTATTCCAGGAAGGAAAGCAAAGTCATTTTTATTAGTTGCCTTTTTGATATCTTGTTAGTGTTCTCGATGAAGCGACTTCGCATTAGCATGACTCTCTGACATGTCCTTGGTTGAATCTCAGGCATGTAAACATTCTTTTATACAAACAACGAAGTAGGAAGAAAAGAGCACTACCATTATTTTTTTTCCAGAGACTTATATCAAAAGTAACAAACATGTTTTTCTTCAATATGAGTTGGAATGTTAGGATTCCATACCTATGATTTCCATTCATTGCGCAACATGTACATAAAACTCAACAATTTTGAACATCAATAGTAGACTCGATGTTATTTCTCTTATACAAAATAATTGTATATGGTATTTGTTGTTTTTTTAATACACAGAAAACTTGAATCAATGTCTCCTCGTTGGCGGTTGGGTATTTTAACGATTACACAACTATTCAACGGACAACTGTGTGATCTGGGTTCATCTCCCTGTCACGGCAACAACCACTTTTGTCTGTGTACCTTTTAGATGATGCTCTGTACTAATCTAAAAATTTTAGTAACTTTTTATTTTAAAATACTTTTTTTTAAACTGCTTCTCAGATAAAAAGAAGTTATGTTTTGGAGTTTAGTTTTGAGATTTCTTCTTATAAAGGTTAAATTAGGGATGGTATCGAGACGAGACGAAACTGGCATCAGTCTTTTTCTCGACTCGAATTTTTTAGGACAGTCTTAGCCTCGGTCTCGTCTCGATCTGAAAATTCAGGTCTTGGTCTCGGTCTTGATTGTAAATCTCAGTCTTGTCTCAGTCTCGAGTCTCGACACGTTAGTCTCGGTCTTGTCTCGGTCTCGTCTCGAAAGTCTTGAAAGACGATAGACTTTGAAAAGTTGCCGTCTCTTGACTTATGCTATTTGAAATGGATAAGCACGCTTTCCTATCTCAGTGCAAAAACAAAAATATTAACATAGTTTGTTACATAGTTAATTTGGGTTATATATAATATTATATATTATATCTAATATTAGATAATAATAGATTAGATATAGACATAAGAACCCCACGAACTGTACGATTCACCAGATGATGTAAAAATAATGAAATCTCGACGACTAAGGTGGGCAGACTATGTAGCTTGGATGGGGGGAAAACGAAGATTATATTCAATCCTGGTTGAAAGACCAAGACGTCGTTAGGAGGACAATATTAGAAGGGATCTTCGAAAAGTAGGTGTTCGTGATGAAAACTGGCTTGCTGTCGCGCAGGATAGGATCCAATGGCTAGCGTTTGTTACTGCGGCCATGAACTTGCGAGTTCCATAAGCCATATAGTTAGTTAGTTAGTGTTCGAGAAGTTGATGAAAAAACTAGTCTTTTTAACTCTTTCCAGACTGTTAAAGAAACTGATGTAAGTCAAAATGCAATATCACAGGAAAAAATACAGGCTATGGAGGTGGGTTCTGCTAGGAATGGAAAAACTCTCAACATATGTATTTGAGCCAGTAATTTTCAGAACATATCAACATCAGTATATTTGCAACAGTATTGAAATTAAGTTTAGAGAGAAAATATCCCATTTTGAGTTCATATCATAGTTTTGATTTTAGCATCCAGCATCCCGCGATTCATTATTATTGGAACAATTTTTTTTCATAAGAATCATCAAAGTTAAAAGCTGAATAAACTTGAAGCATTGATCATTTCTTCAAAACAAGAAAATTTAGGGAACTTTGAATCAGGACTAGCGGATGATAATTGGATGAATTGGTGGAATAAAAAAGTGGGAGGAAACAGGAGAACCCAGCACAAGGTGTTTGTACACCATAAAGCTCACATAACATAAGCAGGGGTCGAACCGAAGACCCCTCGCACTAGAGGTGAGCCCTTTACCACTAAACCACCGCATCCTCAAAATCGTTTTGTGTACATATATAGGGATAGGTCGTTAGGTGTGTGTGAATATACTACCCCAACCTGGGACAATTTCGTAATTCGCACCCTGTTGGCAATTCCTGCTTTAAAGAATCGTTCTTATCTGTGAAAGTTTGATTTCGTTAGCTAAATTTAAATTTGTTAATTTAAATTATTATGAATCGGATTCAAGGTAATTCCTTAGTGGAGGACCGTATCTAACATCTATTCTATATCCTCAAGATAGGCAACAATTAGTACGAATAAGTAAGTTATATCAATTCAAATTAATTAAAACTAAGTAAGTGCTTCATGTAAGAATACATACCTATTATATATTATGCGAAGTAAAGAAGTCAATCATTTATACATGTACCACTTCATGTAGTTCGATATTATGGCATCGTTATACATCCACTATTAAGAAATATGCTCTTCATGAACACCACAGAAATAAGTCAACCTTTTGGATGCTTTAAGCTAATCTAAATACTTCTTTTATATCACAATTATATTTACCATCTCGGAAGGACTATTTCTTCTAAGCAGAAAAAAAATAGTTCGCAATACACACTTCAAAAAATTGAACATACACATTGAGTTTCACTTGGCAACAATTCAAGAACTTGTACACGTGTATATTCATTTTATCCCCGTGTCATTGTTGTAGTATTCTTAAAATCTAACTGTAATTATAAATATTAATGTTACTTAATATAGTAAAATAGCATATATGAAATAGAAATAAACAATTGGAATGCTGTAATAATACACGCCCTTATGCATTGCCCGACCCACAGCTACTAATTATACCTGAAACAACATTCAATTTGGAGTATTATGATATACACAGGTCCACAGCGTTTTACAGAGTATGTTGTTACAATATGCCCTTCGTCTCGTCTCGTTTATCATTTAGTTTTGTTTCTCACCATAGGTAAAAAATAATGGCTGAAATCTAACAATAAATAAATATCCTGCCAAACGGATAACTCTGACTAGAAGATTAATCGCGGAAACATGTCTACGACTGCACGATTCCTGAGAAAAATGAACCGATGGTGGTTTTAAGGTGCCTTTCATCGCATGAAGATGGTGTTAGGCACGTGAGCTGCAGTTTAAAGTGGGTTAGGAACTGTTTGTGCCTTACCATGTGTTGGATCCAGGGACCTCTTAATTACACGGCAATGAGCTTTATCACTCATACACTCTTTTTAAAACAATGTGCTGTATTTACGGTATAAACACTTGAAGTCGGATTAATAGAACATAGTTTTACGGTGAACAGGATTAACACTACCAGTTTGATATCAATCCACTGAAAGTCAACATCGTAGTTTTGGCAGTAGGATATCTATTCCTTTTCATATTTCTACATACTCAATCACTTTAGTATATTATACAAGAAAACTCGTCGTCTAACAATAATTCCAAGCCGTTATACTTCTGAGACAAAATCGCAATGACTTTTGGAAAATCATGCAAAGAATTGCATCATTAGCATTTGGTGTAATCTAGAGAAAGTATTTGGGCACTTGTAAACCTTCAAAGAATTGTAGTTCTACTCTTCTGGCTAATAACTTGTGGTCCAGCAACAACTCTGATAGAAATTCTGAGTTCCAGTAACAGCATCGGCAATAAGTTTACAAAATGAGATTAGGAATAATGATTAACAAAATTTACAAATTATTTATTCTTATATAAATCTTTGATTCAATTCTGAAACTGTAGTAGTTACACTGTTGAATAGAGTTTCAATAAGCAAATGTCAAACATTACAGTAGTTACACTGTAAACGACACCGTTTTTTTGGTAGAGTGTAGAAGTCAATTTCACTGCAAAAATCTCTACGCTGTGTGTTCCAAAATGTACTATATTTATCGTACAAGATGTTTCTTGAAATATTTCCTAAAAATTCAGAATAGACCACTTTTAATGTGAAAACAACTCAAATAAATTAACAACTACCAAATAAAAATATCTTAATATTTGACATTTTCACGTATCCTAATAATCTCTAAACGCCCGAAGCAGCACACTATGTGGGCTACAACTACACAAGAAACTGGAAACAGAGTAGGGATTACTCTCATAAGAAAAATCAACATTTAATCATAGTAGATTTCTAGAAAATGTTAGAATGCAACTAACACATAAAAGGTATATTCAAGGTAATTTTAGTAATTGACGTAAAGTGACCAAATGCATATATTTATTCATGTCCCAACTAAAAGACAGGATCTGGAAGTCAATTACTGCGAAGTCAAAAATAAGTTTTATAAAACTTGATAAGATTAAGTAGTGAATTGAGGGAATATGTTACACATTTTGGTCTACTAGCTTTTGTGGAGTAATTAAAAGGAAGAGAACAGCAAAATTTTCCAGAAATATAATATTGAACATTCATGCTCTTACTGACAGAAGTACATCAAGAAGAGAAGAAGTATGCACAACGGATATGAGGGCCTTAAAACTCCCATATCAAAATAGGCATCTTACCCAATACATATACGTAAGATGACCACTCATTTGGGGGAAGATGCCTAATATATTATAAGTAAGATATATGACAATAATAGTGAAATTAAAATTTGAAACTTCATGTATACATTATCTACAATATGACTAAAATCCATGAATAAAAATGGATATATTTCTATCACTTCAGAAAATATTTATTACTATGTTCACCTTGACGACGTCTGCTTGCAAGCGCAGATTTCTTTCCCTTATCTGATAATGAAACATACACCAATTTAATGTAGTAATCACTTTATGTTTTGTGTGAAATAAGAAAATAGTTCTTTTGTATATGCACCAAGGAGTTGTAGCTCAGTTAGTATAGCGTTCACCTCGCGTTAGATAGGTCCTGGGTTCGATCTCCGCTTAGGATAATGCTGACTGAGGTTTATCCAGGGTTACCCTTAGTCACATATGGTTAATACTGGGATGATGCCTTCGAAACTGGTCCACTTCTTTCCCACATCCTCAGCCCGCCCATATTCCGAATTGAGCCATAATTACCTAAATACCATAAACAACATTCAAATTTTATTGAATACGTACGAAGTGCGTTTTCTATTCTGTCATGGAATTAAGCACGATCGTAAACTGTTTACTGAGCAGAGGAAATTATTTTCGGTAGACGAAAAAAGAGATATTTTGGTTTTAAAAGTCTTCCTTCGTCTCCACGTGATAGATTATTTCCAAGTCCAGCCCATTAGAAAGTTCTTTTTTTTTCTGTAAGATCGTAATTATGGAATTACACTCCCTTAGGCATCTTCCCCCAATGGGGCATCTTCGCTCAATCCACGCAAACGTATACGGAATTACCTTAAAGATTTAGCTACATTAAATATAACGTTTAGCTTATTAAAGTTGCGATGGTAACGATACTAAATTACTAAATAAGTAGGAAAGCATGGCGTAATAACGACTGAACCAATTACAAGGAAACTTTTTACGTTGACAGAAGTGGTTGCGTTAAATGTTTTGCGCATATTATTTTTTAACTTAAATTACGTTTCCGTGTTAAACTAAAGTGAATAAATTTATACCAGCAAATAAGATTAGAAATGTTAAAGAAATTAAATCAAATTTGGTCTGGTGACAAACGGTATCATCCTTAACTTTAGAAATAGTAGGAGTAATTGTAATAGTACTTATACCATTAATAGTCCCAATATGTACATTTTTCATGCGATAACCACAAAATACAATAATCCTGAACCAACGGGTGGACACATAAGCTAGTTATGCGTTATTTGCTCATTAATCTGTCACTTTATTCTTAAGTAGCCCAAACAGGACGAAAAGAAGACCAAGAGGAAAACAAACATATTAAAACATAAACTAAACAGAACCTATTATAAGAAAAACTCAGAAGTATGAAAGGAAAGAGAGAGAGAGAGGGAAACGGAAAATCAATAAAGGGAAAGATAGAGAGAAAAGTAAATAAAGAGAAAGGTATGAAGGAACAAATAAACAAATATCAAAAGAAAAGAAAAAGAGAGAGAAAGAATAAAAGCAATAAAGGAAGAAGAGTTGAGTTAGAATCACGACTCATCAAATCTTAAAATAGTGAAAAACAACTACCAGGCTTATAATCACTAGTTCACTAGGTCACCGTACAACAGGGATCTGAAATCAGTTTCACCCTACCCGGTTTGAAACAGGCTTGACAAAACTCACGCTTTTTCTTTAAAACGTGTTCTTTTTGTTTACAACGGTTTAAGGTTTGAAACTTTTAATTTGTTTAAAACAATTGTTTAAAAATATCTACACAGGTTCTTGCGAAAGAACACCTACAAAAAGATCTCAAGAAGTTACTGACATGAGAATAAGATGAAAAAAGAAGGAAAGAGAATAGACCATCAATGTGACTAAAGATTTCGGGGAAAAAATCAAAGTTTGAGATGCTGTAACTTCAGAAATGTATGGCATAGGACTGTAATATTATATTTTCGGATGTTTCTCATCCGGTCCTACTAACATACCAAAATTCATGAAAACCTGAGATAGTGAGGTTAATGACTGTGTTGATCTGACATGAAATGACCCCAATATACCAAAAAATAGACTATTTAAATAGCACAATACATTCTATTAGTTAGGGTTCACAAACTAGTCTTGTATTCTCTGTGTAGCAGTGTAGCATGTTATTTGAATGTATTGCATTGTAAGAAAAAGAATTGGCCAAACAGACAAATACGTCGTTTATCGAACAAAATTTTTTAAAACACAAAATAGACAACAATTTCAAGCCAAGGAACGAGTGATATGCTTTCAATTTGATTTTAGCACTGACATTTGAGACACATCTGCTCTAAATTATTCTCATTGTCCAACGGAAGAAATAAGAAGATAACGTCTTTCGATGTGTAGTAACTATATTTCACATTCAAGACATTTCAGAGAATGTAATCCAGTAGAATAATTTTCACCACGATCTACGCAGTTAGCTTTCAATTTCCAATAACAAAGAAGGAAAGAAAGAAAATAAATAATGTTGTTTAGTCTTTGTAGACGTAATTTTCGCTCTTCTTATTTCTACGAGAGAGAAAAAATGAAAGTCATTTCCCGTGTTTTATTACCTGATATGCTGGTTTCAGCTTGCAGTGTTTTCGATAGAATGACTAGGCATTAGCAGGACTTACTGGACTTTGACCAGTTGATAAAACATCTCATATGAAAATATCGTTTCACACAAGCAGTGTATAAAGATAAAATTGTAGTGTCATTACATTGTTCCAGGAACAGATATATACAGAAATAATAAACCAGAACTCAAATTCACCATACCGCCATATAATACTATATGAAATTCCTGTACTTATTCCTTCCATTTGTTATGTGAAACGTATTTGAAGCTCTACAACCTTGAACCAAACTGACAGATATATGCTTCCATTGTTTTGATATTGGCTATGAATTAAGGTGCATCTAATAGAACACTTTTCTCGAAATTGATTAACGGGTAGTGCTCATTTTTGGTCAACTTGCATTAATATCACGTACACAAAATTTCAGATCGATCGAACGTGCTCTTTAGTTGACGCTTTAATTTTGAAATAGAATAGGAAACATTGATCATTTCGTGATTTTAAAAAATGTACTTGTTTAATGCCCCTACGTTTGCGCTGGGGATAAATTGCTAGTACATATGACAAATGTAAACACAAGAAAAGATGACAAAGTTCGGTGAACCGATTTAGCTATTGAATTTTGAAAATCGAGAAATAATGGCTGACAATACGGAAAATGCCTCACTGCTCATTCTCTGGATATATCGGTTACACGAGTTATTTATCAATACCAGTGCATTTATTTATTATTAGAGTTGTCCGATATTCTCTGTTTCATGGTTGCAATAGCGATAGAAAATTCTGCACCTCTTCGAGTTTGAGTAATAATATTTGAATAATTGCCAAAATCGTTGTACTTTTCAGTATGTCAAGTAGTACTCCTACTGCGTCTGTGTATATTGCACAACGTGGTCGGTATGAACAGTGTCTCGCCTCATCTCTACACACCTCAGACGCCGCTTCACAATCCTTTCTACAGACTGCGTATTACGGAGAAACCCGAAAGATTCTTCGTTCTCCATAGCAGTGATTTTATAGAGAGCAAAACAAAACTTTAGTTCTGCAAAACCTGGACAATATTACTCGCAGGACCACACTGAAAGAACAACAGATTGCGGTTCTTCAAGAACCTAAATCCGTCTACGTAAGGCACGTAGTTCCGACCTCTCGAAGAGGAGAGAATCAAGGAAGCCGTCCTCAAACTTTGCAATGACGGAGACATATCTCAGCTTATAGTTTAAGCTGTGACTGGGGGTACCAATCAAGACGGAACGCGAAAATTGTGCAATGACTCACGTGGAGGTAGAAGTAAAGAAATCCCTTCAAAGATTGGTCTGCTTTCAACATACAAATAAGATGCCTCTCCAGCACCTAATTCAATGCATCGACGGGAAACCACGTGCCCACACACCTACGGAAGATCGATTGGAATGGAGCTGGAGGAGTGAGGAAATTTGCCAATAAAAAACTTCCAACGGAATCCAACAGATTGGATAGATCGCTTAAAAGAAGATGAGCTGAACACAGACCACAAGTATATTTTGGATATGTTCACAGCGATTTATTCAGGTAAATTTCCGAAGGTTTGGCAAAGAGAAGACCGGGAAAAGTTTGCAATGCAAGATGTCTAATAGCAGCTAAGACAATGGCCTAAAGTGCAGTATTTCTTTTTGTACTGTTAGCATTGTTTTTATTCTACTTCAATAGCATTTATTCTAGATGGTTAATCTATTTTATTATTTCAAATATAATTCATTTCATAATTCATAATTCAAAACAATGCATGCATTCCACTCATTCATTTAATATGCACTATATTCTTTTCTTTTTTCCTTGTTTTTCTCTATTTCTTTGTTTCTCATTCGCTCATTCTGCATATTATAGGAAAATTATAAAGAAATAACGGTTGATGAACATGTCATTAATGATATTTTTTCCTCTGAATATGAACCTAATTTATGTAGAGAAATTTCTAGTATCCACTCTGAGCTTACTTAACCATAAAACACGTGACACAAGAAATCCGATGAAGCAGCTTGAACGAAATTGTTTTGTTGAATTTATTTTAAGGCCCGTAGGCAACTTTGACTCAGGCTGGATGGATAAATATGAATGAATTGGTGGAATGAAGGAAGTGGGAGAAAGCGAGCGAACCCCGAGAAAACTCACACACACAGTGTTTGTCCGCTTCAAAGTCCACATGGCATGAACAGAGATCAAACCGAGACCTCAAGAACCACACGTGAGCACTCGACCATTGAGCCACTGCAGCCCACAGCTTGCACGGATATTAAAATGTTCAAACTTTCGTTTTGCTACAACATTCATGCTTCACATAGAAATAGAAACAAAGAAATCTACACGAAAGCTGTTCGCAGAACCGTGTTCCTGGAAAGAATTTTTACTTCAAATAAACTGGAACTTTGAAACATATTAGTTCACAGAGATATCGTAAGTAGGTGCTTAGGCTGAATTATCCTTGAAAAGTCTCTATCAAATCCAGCAGTGATAAATATTTTAAGCATTTGTTTAAAAACTGTTTTAACAAACGCGATCATTTTTCTTCTACGATCACTCCATCACGACAAAAATTGTTTGGAATGAGTTTTAATGCGCAATAATAAATTAATATATACAGTGACAGACAAAAGTTTTAGAACAAAGCGATTTTGCCTTAGACATTACTGCAATTGTGAATATATTAAATTTATCAAAACAACGATTGTCCACAAATTTGTTTAATTTACATTATAATAATTGATGAACTTATTTTCAAAACGACACATGTCCAGTGAAGCCAATTTTTTAGTATGCGTGAAAAAATATATTTTTCTGGGAGGACGGGCACTATAATTGTACGAATTACTGTAACAAGAGGCAATGACTAGTTACAATACTAGATCATTCCTACGATAATAGGGCTTGCCCTCCCAGAGAAATTTATTTTTAAGCCTATTGAAAAATTTTCTCCATTTCACATTAAAATGAGCTTCTCAACTGTAGCTATAAAATAAAACTTAAATGTAATTTAAAATGATTTACAAACGAAAACATAATTTTATAACCTTGCAAAGTATTGGAACACATCCAACTCAGATAATTCAAAACCTTGAAATGTCTTCTTCTTCTTTCATGCAATTCGTGAAAGTTTCTTTTTCATAAAATGAATACATTTATTTCTTCGTTCATCTTGATTCTACTTAGCATATTCTTCCATAAGTATCTCCTTCAGTTCTGTTCTGGCTCTCATTTAATGTTATCTCAACCTGTTTTGGAGTTCATTCCATCTGTTTTCGATGGCCTTTAAATAGCTCTAAGGTGAGAGGTTTGTTTCATAGAACCCATTAGGGAACAATTTCTGCGCTCTGCCTTGAACCGTGGTATTGTTAGAAATATATAAAGACAAATTTTTATTCATATTTCCCAAGACAAATTTTTCGGACCGCCTAGATCCCTACCCTGTTCAATTCCGTCCCACCCGCAGTCCAACCCAGGCCCAGACCAGTCTGGCCCAGTCCGCCCAGACTCCTACCCCGTTCCGTTCCGCCCTGCACGCAGTCCACATTTAACTCCTCACCACGCACCAGACCGTAGACCCCTACCAACCCAGACCCACACCAGACCGGCCAAATTTCCATGCGGGGTAGGTCCGAAGCGATACCGTACATCTATATTTTAAAAAAAATGGATTTTTTTTCTGCCTGTACGTACGTTAGTAACCCAACTCTACACGCGTTCGTGTTGATTTCCAACAAATTTTGCTCACATGTTCCTTAGGTACTGGGCCAGGTCGTACAAATATTCTAGGTCTGGTATTACGGCCCAGTTGTCATTGTTGAAACCATTTTTTTATTTTTATTTTCAAATTGTTCAATTTGGGCGTATCAGCATCAAATTTGACACACATATTATTCGACACAATAAAAAAATAATTCTGTAAGCGTTCCCGTCCCCAAGTGTCAGTATTGCCATCCATTTTAAAATTTAATTTACAGAAATGTCTTTACTTATACAAACCTACACACGTCCATTGATATACATTAAACTGTATGCATGTGTGTTAGCAACTGGGACAGGTGGTAGACGTACTTCGAACGCCGCGCTTGACAGTGCTGCAAACAAATTTCGACAATTTAATATTTCAAATTGCTGCGACATTTCTGGCCTTATCCACAACAATCTTAAGGTACGGGGACGAGTCATACATGTACTGCGAACTACACAGACGCCGAAGTTCTCAGTGTTGTCAACCAATTTCGAAAAATATTATTTCAAATTGCTTCCATACATTAAACCTGTCTGCACAAAACTTGCTATTTACGTACTAGTACCGGTCATAAAAGTATGATAGGCTCCGTGGGCTCCGAAATCTGCAGTATTGCCAACTAATTTAATAAAACTCAATATCTCAATTTATTTCCATTCTCTTGGACTTATACGCATCAAATTTTGCATTGAGCTACTGGGTAGGACATACAAGTATTTCAGGTGCCTAAATTGTCAGTATTACCAACTAATTTCGAAAATTTAATATTTCAAATTGTTCTCATTTTATTGTCCTTATTACTAGCTAATAGGTCATTTAGAACTAGAACAGTTCACAGAGGTTCTTCATGTGTCGCAGGCGTTGAAGTTGTCAGTGTTACCAGCCAATTAAAATAACATTTCGAATTTATTTTATAACATTGAATCTATCTGCACCAAACTTAGTATTTAGGTACTGAGACAGGTCATACTGGCCTTCCATCACAGAAGTTATCAGTGTTGCCAACCAATTTCGAAAATTTAATATTTTAATTGTTCTAATATTGCTCAGTATCCACACCAAACTTCACATTTAGCTGCTGGGAAAGGTCAAAGAGGTGATCCGGGAGCTACAGGTGCCGGAGTTGTCAGTGTTGCCAACCAATTTAAAAAATCAATATTTTATTTTATTCCAAACGTTAGATATATACATATTAAATTTGAATTTTTGGTACTTGAAGAGATAATAGAGATACTCTCTGCATTGCAGTTTAGTACTGTCAAACAATTTTAAGATGGCACAAGCTGTGAGTATATTTTATTCACCTTGCACCAACGGGCGGATATATCAGACAGTTGTTATAACCATCTTCACTTAGGTTTTCGAGAGTTGTCCTCAGTTTCAGGATACAAATGTTGAAATGGTACCTAAACAAAAGTCAGACCTTCGCTGCTACCTTCCCACTCCGTAATCCGAAATAGTGCTCTCCGAGGGATGTCATCAGCAATATGGCGAGATTAGCCCCTAGCTGCCTGAACGGTCAATACAGTGTAAAGTATGTAAATGAGTTAAAACACTTCACAATACACAAAATAACACCGATTTATTTAAGATAATAGAAAATAGCGTGGCACTTGCTTTCGCGAAAATGGAAGCAAAACTACGAATCCGAATTAATCTATAATCATTGTCCGTAGATGTAAAATGCATTTTCCAAGACAATTTGTCAGTGCTGGAAATTTGACGAATGATTCAATTGAAACTAATATAAATGGAAATATAATGACGTGAAACAGAGCGGACGTAGCTCAGATGGTTTGGTAGAGCGTTGGCTTGGCAATCGGAAGATCCTCGGAACTATCCCAGTGGCAGCCTACCTTGGTTGATATTTTTCCAGGGTTTCCTTCGGTCACACCACACAAATGTCGGAATGGTGCCTGCAAAACTAAGCCCTGGCCAACCACCTTCCATATTCTCCCTCCCCTTCCCAGTCTGAGCCAAAAATGTTTAAATACTAAAAATAAATCATCCGCGACCTAGATTAATTTGAAACAGGAACAGTATGGATGAATAATGCTATCCTTAAGAAAGTGGATAGAAAGTGGATATTGGAGGGGAAAATAGGGGAAAGTTAGAGTACATGCAAGTTATAGTATGTAAGAAAGGTTTAAAAGGACGAAGATTTGTCTACTGTGTCGCTTGAGAACAAATATTTAGATACATTGGCACTTATCTTCTTCGACGCTCCAGGCTCTTACTGTAAAATGGGGTTTGATGAGGCAATTGAAAACCCAGGAACACAAGTAGTAGCTACTTTTGTTTATTTTATTCTGTGGTTTGAGCCTTCCTGTTCGTTGGAGTATACTTTCTTAATAAAGACAATTGTTGGGGTAGGGGGCGAGTGGGAAGAAAGCATCCAGGGTACTTACTGCATGTGAAATCTACAGCAAGTATTGAAGTTGTAGCGTGGGACAGACGTTGTACAGTTTTTGGAAGGGGGATTGTCGAATGTAGATTTGCACTGCAGGAGCGAGTCATGGTTTGAATAAAGTTTATGTAATTATTACCTCAAAAGCAAAATTTGCAAAGAACCACGTCATGCTTCAGTCCGGTTTAATTGTTTGCTTCATATTAACATCTTAAATGAGCTGGAAATCTTCTAAGGACAGGATCTACAGTTGTTGGTAAAGTGAGCTCCGAACTAATGATACCAAGAAATATTCAAGTATTGAGTGTTCAAAATACCAGAAATTATCGAATATTCGAATAGTTAGAGTTTTAGTTCTGACGTACTTTATTGTTACGTAGACCCTATATTATTGGAGTTCAATCCCATGAAGCTGGTCTTCATGAGAATTGATTTAATTTTCCATACTCTCATCCTTAGATCCTCTCATTAGTTTTCACTTTCGTCCTCACCCTCATTCAACCTTAACTTTGCATAGGAAATTCTACCCCGACCTAGCGATGATACTTCAACCTCGACCTCACTCAACCACAACCTTACGATGAGAATTCAACCTCGACCTCACTCAATCTCAGCCTTAAGACGGAATTTTCACTTCGACCTCACTCAACCTTACGAGAAACTTAAATACCGATCTCATATAAAATCACGATGAAACTTCAACCTCGACCTCAACCTTCAGCTTGCGTCTTGAGATCTAGGGAAGATGAGGTTGAGGTTGGATCTCGTGAACTTCAATACCTGAGTGTGGTCGAGGTTGATGTTGGGTGATGTCGAAATTCCTTTCTTAGGTGTAAGTTCCATCGTGATGTTTGAAGGGGTATGGTTGAAGCTCCATCGTGAGGTTGAGTGAGGTCAAGATTGATGTTTCATCGTGAGCTTTAAGTACTATCATGAGGTTGAGGTTGAAGTTCATCGTGATGTTCAGGTCGAGTGAAATCAAGGTTGAAGATCCATTTTAGATTAAAGTTCCATAATGAGGTTGAGTGAGGTCGAGACTGAAATTCCATTGAAGAAATATTGAGATTGAATGAAGTCGAGGTTGAAATTTCGTCGTGAGGTTGAGTGAAATCGAGGTCGAATTTCCATTGTTAGGTTAATTAATTGAAGTTCCATCGTGCGGTTGAGTGAGGTCATGCTTGAAACTCCATCATGAGGCTGAATGAACTCGAGGTTGAAGTTCCATCGTGAGCTAAAAATTCTATCATGATGCTGAGGTTGAAGTTCATCGTGAGGTGGAAGTTGAAGTCCCTTCGTGAGATTGAGTTTGAAGTTCCAACATGAGGTTGAGATCGAGGTCAAAGTTCCACTGTTAGGTTGTAGTTTAAGTTTCATCGTGAGGTTGAGTGGGGTCATGGTTAAAGTTTCATTGTGAGGTTTAGTGAGGTTGAAGTTGTAGTTACATCGTGAGGTTGAGCTTGTTAGATCGAGGATTGGAATACCATCATCAGGTTATGGATGAATGAGGTCGTGGTTGAGTGATGTCGATATTGAAGTTCTATCGTGAGGTTGAAGTTGAGTGAGGCTCAGGTTAAAGTACCATCGCGGGTTGAGCTTGAATCTCGTGGCCAAATTGATTTGAATTACGGTGAGGAGCAGTAGTACTACAAAAATTGTCATCGTCATAGTAGTTGTTTACTGCTTTGTGGTACAGTATCATTACTATATTATTGTGAGAGTAGTAGTAATATTTGCCGACCCAGTAGTCGTGCGGGTTCGAGTCCCAGCAGGGACATGGGTATCTTTTAACTGGCAAGAGACGGAACGAAGTCAACAGTTACTACACTGGACCATATAAAATAAAGTTTACCAAAGTTTTAGTAGCAATGGTGAGGTGTGGGGACTGCATATAAGCTAAATTCAGGCTTTAGCAATGACCAACATATATATGCAAATGAGGCCTTTCCAACGACATCTCAACTATCTTCCTAGATCTAGTAGTTCCAAAGTTGAAGACCCCCCTCGTCTTTAAACTCGCGATCCGCCTCTGCTACCTGGATGAATGATACAGGTTTTAACTCGTCTTGCCAAGACCTCCAACGACACCTCAATCACCTTCTTTGACCTAGTAGTTTCAAAATTTTAAAAAATCATCCCGAAACTCAGGATACGCCCTGCTATCTAGATGAATGATATAGGTTTCAACTCGTCTTGACGAGACATTTCCAACGACTCCTCAACCACCTTCCTAGCCCTAGCAGCTCCAAAAATATGAATTGAGTAAGCCAGGAGACGTCGGCATAACGTCGGGTTTGAAAATTGCCGACGAGAAGTCGGCGTCTTTCGGCGGGTTTGGACAGGGTTACGCCTCTATGCCGACTCCGCCGGTAGTCCGGAAGATAGCCCGACGACACCGACCGCGGCCTGGAAAACGACCCGACGACCAATCGCCACTTATTGGTAGCGCCGACCATTCCCCGACTACTAGTTGGTCGGGCCGCCGTCAGGGTCGGCATTTGGCTTACTGGGAATTGCTTTCTATATCTCGAACCGCCCCTATCTCTGGATCCGCCACTGCAATGTGTTTGTTTTATCTATTCGGGTTTGATCTAGTCTCATTGAAACCTTTTCAACGATACCTCAATCATCTTCCTAGCCCTAGTAGTTCCTGAGTTGACAGTTGTTGACAGACGGACGGAAAGACGGACCGAGCTGGCGCATAAGGCTTCACAGTCTTGCTGCTAAAGCCTGTAAGGAAATGTCATTGGAAGTAGTAAAAATAGTCTCAATAAAAATATTATAGATTATTAGTAGTCGGAATTTTGTTGTATTACTTTTATTATAAAAATGACTCCTACGAGAATTAAGTGATACGATATGATTGGAAAAAACTGGCAGGAAGAATAAGAAAGCAGAAATCGAATATTCGAAGACCTGAAACAAGTGCTCGCCAAGGGATCTTATCTGTCATCTTTGTGACTGAATTACCGTAGCCTAAGGTTACTAACTTTCTTCCACAAAACTAAATTAGAAAACTACAGCTGAAGGGAATGGTGTTTAGTGACAGCTTCTCAGCGCTGCCAAGTTTACTTATCTATCTTCACCCTTAGTAATATAGATTTGGCTGTATATTTCTGATTTGTTATGGTGTTGCTTTTAGTTCTTGTTAAGTTATTCTTAAACGTCCATATTTGGCAGCCTGTCAGGTTGCTTCAGATTCGCATCAGCATTTTTTCATTATTATTTCAAAACAAAGTTCTCTGAAACTGCTCGCGCCATCAAATTCCATTCGGATAAGTTGGCGTTCCAACTTCATCAGCTATGCTAAACTGTCAAATAGAATAGATTGCTTGAAGTAATGAACATGAATAAGGTGAAATTGTTTTATTGAAAATAAAACGCTTTTGTAATAATCTGTGCATTCCTCTAATGAGTCTAACCCATCACTCCAGCTCCCACTCCACCCCATTTAATTACATCGTTACTGCTGTTAACTAGTCCTTCACTTCTCCGCTATCTTTCATTTACAAAAGAAGCGGGTTCTACACGCATCATCGCCAAGTATTTACTAACGCAACCCATTTTCACAAGTTTGGGAAGGTTTTACGAAGAAGGTTGCAGCTAGTGGCAACTAAATATCAGGTGCCCTGAAGATATTAATTCTAAACTTTATATTAACTAAAAATCAGAGCTAGGCTTTCTTTGCGTCTCGATGAATTTGGGAAATGTAGTTTTTCGTACATATATTACAAAAACGTTAGAACAGAGTTTTCAAATATAGTAAAGCTATGATTGTACTGAAGCCTAACTAGAAAACCTACTATCAGTGCTTTAGTGAGGGTGAAGTACTTCTCTTGGGCGCCAAATCGGGAGCGTCGGAAACTATATATAAAAGAAAAAATCCAAATGTACTAAGTGCCGAAATAAAAAAAATTCAAGTTGAAAATAAACCGTTCATTTTTTATGAAAATGACAGGTAATTGGAGTTATATTTTTTTCGCAAAATTAATAAAAATGTGTTAAGAAGCATACAGATTATTACGTTTCCTTTTTCAATTCCTGTAAAATATATTGAAATTAAAGTAAACAAACTTCAAATAAAAACGAGGGCAACATTTTCTACATATGCCTCGGGCTGAAATACCTCACAATGGTTCTGCCTACCGTATTTAGTAAACAAATGATTTGCCTCAATTTCTGCTGCAGACAGAAAATATTCATAACCGCGTTCCGAAAATGTTGAAAAAATGGCCAAATTTGAGCGGACATGCACTAATGATTATGCGTTTCAGAATAACAAACGAAGTAGTTCACTGCCTATTGGACATTTTACTACAAAATAAGTTGGTTTTCGGGCTTATTTTTTAAATATCAATTTTCGAATTTTGCCCCATTTTTTTACATATGGTCCCACTCCTGAGCAGCGGGGTCCGGTACTTAGGAGTTGGGACCCAGGGCGGGGGCTCTGCTCACCCCTACCCTTTACGTCGTTACTACTCACAAGACTTTACACAGTAACCATGTTCTAGTCGCTAACATCACGGACTTCGGATTACCAATGTGAAGGTACGCAAATTCGAGCCTTCCTGCTTTCGATCCTGATAGAGGTTGTTCAGAGTTCTCATAAGTTGTCACTACGTTCTCCATCATCGTCCCCAGAAGCATTCGCCGTGGAACGTCATCCCACGGAGAGCATACGGAGTTCAACAGCAACAGAAAATTAGTTATGAATTGATATTTTCATTAATACGTCGAATTTCTATTATTTGAATTTTAATACCTTTAGGTAACTTTGACTCAGACTGTTTATTATTACGTGGTGAAACAAAATATTCTCATTCAATTTGCAATTAGCATTTTCAACTAGTCTTTAAAAATATATTCTATAATAACTTGTCTCAGTAATTGACTTCAGCCGAAGTATACAGTCAGTTCGAATTGAAATGAATTTATTTATGACCTTTAGGTATGTATATGGTTGGGGCAAAGATGCTTAAAATTTCAGTGAGGATAGTTGGCAGTTGGTATCGAACTCAGGACCTCCCGAATAAGAAGCTAACGTTCTAGCAACTGAGCCATGCATACTTTTCCTCTCTAAGCTGTATCCTTTAACCATAATCATTGTTGAGTACAACTTGGATTGTGGTTTGCTAAGCTGACCCAACTCGCGTCACTACTTGTCGAGATATTGTCATGCCATGCTAAATTTGAGCGCATATAACTTCCAAACTACGCGTTCCGAAATTTCTTCAACATAACTTCTTTGTTTTCATGTGAATAATTACTATCCGTAATTTTTCTGAGTTATTCATTAACACACTGTTTATTTAACTCATGTATGAGGTCGCGGGACAGAAGCAGTTGAGAAAGACTGTATTAGGGTAATTAGCATGTTACAAATTAACAGCTTACAATTAAGTCATACAGACAGTATCTTCAGAAAGAGAATTTGATGGAAATGGAAATAAATACAAAATAAATGTTCATCGTATTGCGTTATTACAGTAGCTACACGAGTGCGATTGAGTTTAAAAAATAGTAGACATATTTTCTCCACTATATGTTTTCACTTTTCAGTATTTCATGTGCTCGTCTTCCTTGTGAATAACCCATATCTTGCCTCGATTGCAAATTCTTACGTAGACAGAGACAAACTATAAACACGAAGAACCAATTCAACCGGCAAGATAATCACAGCAACTTTTATCCCATTTGGTGTTGAATGATAAAATCAACTGGAAGGTGATTCACTCACAACCAATTAATTATACAAAACCTCACCAAACGTTGCTAATCTTCGTTTATTTTCCTCTGGCTTGTTATAAGCCAGGCGGGAACTGCTTACTCTCCTATGCCGTAACGACGACCTCAACAAGATCTTTAGACAAGTTAGAACAACAAACAGATTCTGCTTCAGTGTTATAGTCTCCTCACCTATGCTGTGTGATTATTATTATTATGACAGTACTGGGGACAAGCACATTCGTCTTGTTGCGGCCATCCTTTGTTTATTTATTCACAAGTCTTTGATATTTCCATCACTTGCACCAGGCAAAGGTGGAGATGGTACCGTATCAAAACTTACGTTACTACCTTGGAGTATCGAGCAGTCGTAGCTCAGTTGATAGATTTCTGGTTTAACAATTGAAAAGCCCTGGTAACGATCCCAGCAACAGTTAATACTAAGGTTTTCCTCAGTCACACCAGTCAAATTACGGGATTGTATCATCAACTTAGCTCCTGGCCGACACCTTCCCGCATCCTTTCCCCTCCCCTATCCCGGCCTGAGTCTTAGATGCCTAAAGGTCATAAATAAAATTCAAATATATTACATTACATACAGGGGTGCACTCGTAAATTTTTCAATAACGGAATTTTTTAATTTTTAGCATATGCCATATCAATAACTGTGAAGTGAGGAATAGGCATAAAACAAAATTGCTAATGTTGACAAAAATATCGAATACTTTATCAATTAAATTTAAAAGCTTAAC
>JAGDQP010019437.1:0-18555 GCA_022664845.1 Lepisma saccharinum
GTAAATTTAAGACAAATGAAGGAGAAAAAAGGGTTACTTACAGCTTACTAACGCATTAGATCACACATTTTCACATAAAAAAGTCACTATATTTCGTGTATTCACACTTTTTCAAGTACAGAGGAAGAGAGCGAAGTTCACGTGTTAGCAAAGTACAAGTTTGAAGAGACAGTGGCGACACGTAGCGGACAAAACATCAAAACTGGAGAACAACTGACTGCTGTAGCGCGAAGATATCCGGAACTTGAAATAATAATAACTGTATAGCGTGTAAGTACAAGGTGGGATCGTGGATGGAAATGTGTTGAAAATGCAGAGGAAAAGCCTTTGACCCCTCTACTCTGGGTAAGATTCTTGGACGATATAATGATGCTATGGACTCATGGTGAAACCAGTCTCAAGACATTCCTAGAACAACTGAACCAATTTCGTGTTGTCCAGTTCACCTGGTCCATTTCCGACAAAAAAGTCACATTCCTTGACGTGGACATCCATTCCCTTAGAAAACAACACTCTGAACACTTCCGTTCACATAAAACACACCAACCATATGCAGTATTTACACTACTCAAGTTCCCATCCTTACCACACCAAGAGAACGATTCCTTTCTCCCTTGCCCTCAGAGGACAACGCCTGAATTCCACCACCTCTGCTGTTGAAACTTACAACCAACGCCTCCAGGAGGCTCTAGTCAACCGAGACTACCCTTCTAACCTTGTAACCAAACAGATCCGCCGTGCATCCTCACACATTCAACTCACTCAAAAATCCAACCAACCGGCTCTAATCACCCAGTTCCATCCTAAACTAACCAAGGTCAAACAAATTCTACACTCTAATATCCACATTCTCCAATCTGACCCAGACACAAGATCAATATTCCCCACCAAACCTAGATTAGTTGTTCAACATCCACCTAATCTTAGAAACATCTTGGTCCGCACGAATCCCTCCTTGCCACCACACCAAACCGGCACCCAGACATGCCAGAAATCCAGATGTAAGGTCTGCTCCATTTTCATCACTTCTCCCACAATCACTATCAATAATGCTAATGGTCTGTACACCCTCAATACCAATGGTACATGTCACATCCCTAATGTTATATACATCCTAACCTGCAAGTTCTGTGATGCCTTTTATGAGTGGGAAACAAGTTGTGCTCTTAACATTCGAATTAATAACCATCGTCACTTCTGTACTATCAACAAACCGGATGTCCCAGTTTCCTTGCACATCGAGTCCCACAATACCAATTTTGATCTATCTTTCTTGGTTGCCATAATCCACATTTTACCCCCTACGACCAGCACCTCAACACGCCGTCTGTGGGAGAATGCCTTTATTCACGGTTTGAGCGCGAAAATAAAACCTGACCTTAACCTTCAATAAGTTACCCTTTTCCTCTGCAGTTTCAACACATTTCCATCCATGATCCCACCTTGTACTTACACGCTATACAGTTATTATTATTTCAAGTTCCGGATATCTACGCGCTACAGCAGTCAGTTGTTCTCCAGTTTTGATGTTTTGTCCGCTACGTGTCGCCACTGTCTCTTCAAACTTGTACTTTGCTAACACGTGAACTTCGCTCTCTTCCTCTGTACTTGAAAAAGTGTGAATACACGAAATATAGTGACTTTTTTATGTGAAAATGTGTGATCTAATGCGTTAGTAAGCTGTGAGTAACCTTTTTCTCCTCCTTCATTTGTCTTAAATTTACCTTAAATTGCCTTCCCGGCTTGTACTACTTTCCTTTGTACTAGTTTATATATATATATATATATATATATATATATATATATATATAATACACAGCCATATTCAATCCACTACTGGATGAGGCCTCTCCCGGAGGGAGGTGGTGGTCTACTGCTCCCACGCTGACCAGACGTGTTGGGAGAGGAGAGCCTAAGCTCTCAACTGTGATCGCTACCTCTTTATTCAGGTAGTTCCCCAATTGGCCTCACGACGCTGGGTGGACACCGCACAGGCAACACCATCTGGAGCACTGCAACGGTCACCCGTCCAAGCACTGACCAGACCCAGAGCTGCTTGACTTCGGTGATCTTACGAGAACCGGTAGACCAGCTCGGCTAGGGCGTTACCCATATATATATATATAGGGAAGGCTTACTATTATAACTAGTAATCCGAATTGGACCTATCTACACATGGGACCTATCTACATCATATTCACACCCTCCTATAAAATACACAATCTGTCTCCGTAAATTATGAATGTCACTCTAAGTTGTCTTTTTCATCACAATTCAATTAAGTATGTTAATTTTATACTTTATGGGTCAAAAGGATGAAAGGATATACATTATTTTTTATTGTTTACAATTTCTTCATAAAATGTTTCATTGTCTCCCAGTAGTGGTATCTGTTAATAATAAATTATAATTTCAGAGTTGAACAGGATGTGTCGTCACATCATTTGATGACACTTTCTACTACATGTTTAAAAACAGGCTCCCTTGTTCCTGTGAATTTGGCAATGTTTTCTTCTCTTTACTGGTTGTTTCACAATACATGGAACAAGCAGCTAGAATGAATATGGCACGAGCACAGGCCTGTGAAAGATATGTACGTCGTCTGATTCCAGTCTTATGATTTCCTGCAAAGTTATTCTGTAGTAGTAATGTCGGGAAGAAAGTTAAAGGTAAAATTCTTGGCATGGGAAGTCACTGTAAACAGGCCAGTACCATTCAAGTACCTTCGTCTCATACTTTGCATGTGAAGGCACACTGCGTGTTCTGTTGCCCAGTTACCCATCACTGTGTAACCTCTGTTAGATGCTGCACAACACACACCACAGGATGTTGCTGTTAGCCTCACGCAGTATACTGATATGAATATGCAACAGAGATCTGTGTCTACAAACGGCCTTTCACAGGTAACTATAAAAAAACAATGTACAGATCTGTAACAGGCCCATTTTTAGTTCTTGCTACATGGCTTTCAACATCAGCCTACATGACCCCGTCCTCAGGTCATCTGACTTCTCTAATGAGCCTGTGCCTACACTCTCAACCTGATACTAAGTGTGTCATGGCTCGTACAGGCACAACATTGTGCTATCCTGATTGTTTAGAATGACACCCTACTTTGAGAAAGGTTACTTGTGCAAGATGTTAAAACTGCAAAATATACAATTCTTCAACATCTTTTCATCAGTCAGAGAGAATGATTGCAAACTGATTCCCTGCATGCTCCCATTTTACAGACCTGCTTCATAACTGTCATAGTGCAGCATACAAGGAACATGCAGTCTGTATGCTGTATGCTCCCATCTTATCGGCCTGTTTCATAACAGTTTTGTTGCTGCCTGTCTGCTATGTTCAGCCTGCATGTATGATGATATGTTGCCTGTCAAGGAAAAGGTAGTCAGTTGTAGAGTAACATTCCTGTGTCAGGTCTTCCAACTTTCGTTCAACTTTCCTGAGACATCCCTGTTGTTCTATGGCCCCTCAGCCTGTCACCAGCATGTGGACCATGACCCCCACAGAGATTTTATTACATGTAAGCCACTCCGTACACGCCATTTTCATGGCATTTATACGTCTGTCACCTGTCTGTAGCAGGCTAAACCATTCCCAAATCCAGGTTCGCTACAGGGAGCCTCTTTCTCTGTCATGTTGCCCTGTTTTCTCTCACTTAGTAGATTTGAGAATCACTGGTCTAGAGGTACCATTAACAGCCTCTACACAACATATACGTATAGAAGGTCTCCATTTTTCCTTCTCCCTCAAATTTTACGTGTATGAAATCCCAACGGATTGGGGAGGGATAATTCTGATCCTTGGTCTATGATTTTCGGGAAGGGTGTCTAAAAACAATTTTAGGCATTTTTAGGTATCTAGGAATTACCCCCAAACTTTGAGGACTGATATTATTGGAGCTCGACCACAGTTAATTTAAAGTACGTCTTATAATATATGTGGAGCTTATTATCTAAACGTCCCTTGTCCACAAAAGTGTAAAATTGAGATATTGGCATGATTTAGTTCATTTCATTATTTCTAATGTATTAGCAAAGTTTAATGAATCCAGAACACCTGTAAAATCATTTAATTATCAAAAGAAATAAGTGTATAGAAACAGTAATTAACAGTTAAAAGTGAATATATCTTTCCCAATTCTTTTTTTTTTTTTTACAAAAATGGAAAATCTTGGTAAACTAAAACTTTTAGTACTATTTCTAAGATATTCATGGGTGTAGATTTTCCTTATCATTCAAAAATAAGAAGTGTATGACAAGTGTTTTTTCTTGATTTAATATTTATGACTTTTGGACAAGAGATGTTTTGATGCTCCACATATATTCGTTCTACATGCGATTTTTTTTTTTTTATTTTAATAATTTATATAGCTTAAATGTTAGTTCAAATGTACCTTTTTAAAATGCATATTCACAAATAAATCTTACTCTTAAGGATTTTATGGTCAAAAAAAGAAAGTTTTAGACAGTGAAAATAAAATGTTTGATGCTCGGAAAACACTCTATATTTTTCCACACTCGGAACCGTTGGAAACTAATCAAGAGGAAAAATTTTGCCTCGAGTCCACAAAATAGCCTTATTCTTTGATTTTTGGCTCTTAATAGTATGAACAATGGGAAAATTAAGGTGTCCAGTTATTAAGAATTACATCTTTTTTGTGTCCTGGAATTAAGGATTACAACAAACTTTTGATATCCAAAAGTTAACCCGGTACACACAAAACAGAAACGAAAAGAAAAATGTAAATGCATACCTGACTTTGCTCTGAATCAATTTTAGCATCTAGAAGTAAGGAAGAATGCACTGATCCCTCGTAGTTCCCAAAATGAGATGGAGTTGTTGATTCTTCAGCTGTAGAAACTTGAAATGGCACATATTCACATTTAGCCCACTCACTACTCTCTCCTGCTGCTTGAAATTCGGCAAAAGCATCATCATTATTTTCCATCTGGTTCCAGTTACTGACACAACCAAAATCTGCGAAATCATCGCCACCACCATAAACAAAACAATCAAATTCCACATTCCTCATACTTTCTAAGCTTCTAGGATTATCATCTTTCTGTTCTAACTTTTCAGCTACGTTTTCCTTACTATTTTCATGTGAACAACTATGAAACGTTCCGAAATCATCACTATCAACAGTAAGTTCATCACCTTCGTGACCTTGCAACTGTGAAATATCTCGATCATTACTACCATGACACACAGGAACATCTGTACTTTCATTTGACACTGACTTTGCAGTATGATACAAGTATGGAAAAGAAATTTCATCTGACACACTTTCCATATAATCACAATTTACAGAAGAGTTCGTTATTTCACTGTCTGAAAAACTACTGATATTAGATCTAGGAACAGACACACACACATTTTCAACACTTTGGACACTGTTGTAATTCGATACATCAAAACCATCAACGTTCTCTTCCGGTGAAATTCTTGCATGTACATCAAACGCAACACCAACCCTAAGACTATTATTTTCACAAACCTCTCTCGTATCTATCTCTAAACCATATTTATCTTCTACGCAGTTCTTTTTACCTTCACTGTCTATTACTGATTTCACTAATGTTTCGTCACTACCGCTAGATTCATCCTGCCTTGAAGTTAAATTTATTCCATCTTCGCTACGGTCTGAGTACGTAGAGTTTCCTTCAACGGGAGAAATGTTACCGAAAATATTGCCATCTTCAATATGCGGAGTTGGAGAAGTTTCATCACTGTGTTGACTACCACTGCACAAACCCGAGTCTGTTGCTGCGGAAACTACTGAATCTTGACTAGTGTTGTCCTGAAGTTCATGTTGAGTCGCGTTTAACATATTAGGAGAGTCACTGACTTCAGCTCGGCTCTTGGTAACACTAGTGAACTCAGTAAAATTTTCGACGTTTTCTCTCTCTCTGTCCATGGAATCTTCACAGGAATCATGTTTGCCGTGCGATTCTTGCTTCTTCTCGACTATTTTTAAGTTGACACTTTCTTCTATACTATGGTTCGCATTATTTAGGTCAAGCCCAATATCAGTACTGTTCCACTTTCGAGAAACTACCGAGATCTGACTCGACAAACCTGGAAAAAATAATAATAATAATAATAGAAGACAAACAAGTCAGTTGTTATAAATAGAGAAACATCTATGTTACTGTACTAAACGCAACATTTAATACAAATGTAACCAATAAAATTTTCACAAGGTTTATACTTCTTCACCAGTTTAAACTAATTTTAAATAAGAATACACAAACCCAATGGAAATTAGCACACGTACAAAGTTATTGTGGTTTATCACTATACTTTTAACCATTGGCAACATCTCTTGGCGTTTTACTTTTTTATGGATTCATGAATGATTTATTTTCAGTTACTTTGTTGAATTAAATATTTTTACGAAGCTTTTAACTTGATGCATAAATAATTAACCAAGTGAGGAAAAGTTGTTAAATAGGTTGCAGAACCGAATTCACAGCTCGCGACAGGATATCAGTATGAAGGCAGTTATTGTTGAACACGTTAATTATATTACACGATATATTTATTAACGATATAAGTTACTGGTTTCCTACCAGGTGTCTGCCCAGGTGGCGGGTAGTGAAATGCCTACCAGATATGGTGGGTACCGGAAATGGGTGAAGGAAAGCAACTTCACCATTACCACCCTGAGGTTGAAGATGAATAACATTAGCAAAGCTAGGAGGAACACATGGCGACAGACATCACTGATGTGTTCTTTCACTGCGAGGTCGTATAGCTGACAACTTTACACCGCTAAACCATATCAAGAAATAGTAACGAATGGTTCTATGTGTTCTCCGGGTATAACTTATTCCGAAGGTAAACAAGTCCATTCGGATCTCCGGACGGGTACTGCTTCAGGGGACATCAAGAACAGGATTAAGAACAACATTAGCATAGGAACGTGGAACGTACAAACTTTATACCAAACGGACGCTCTTTAGAAGGCAGTATTCGACGCTGGACAGACAAGCGGTACAGGAAGTTCAGTGGGAGGGTCAAAATAGACTTTCTGATAGGTAAAATACACTTTCTACTACGCAGGTACTCAATACAATCTTGGAGCAGGATTCTTCATTAAGAACAGTATTAGTTCAGGAGTTCGTGAACGAAAGACTATCGTAGATTACGATAAGTACTCGACGGTGCAACACGGTTTTAACAAATGCTCCGACCGAAGAAGCTGATGATAACGGCAAAAGTAAATTTTACGATGAGCTAGAAAGGTCGTTTGACCGATAATAGAAGTATTATGCCAAAATTGTGTTAGGACATCTCAAAGCAGTAGGTCTAAAGAAGTTTTAGACCTACTATAGGCAAATCGAGTCTTCACGAAGTGAGCAAAAAAATAGAGAAAGACTGATAACCTTCGCGATATCAAAAGATCTAATACTAAGAGCATGTACTCTGAACACAAAGACACACAAATACACATGGAGCTCTCTAGATGGCAAAACACACAACCAGATCGATCACGTATTAGTAGATAAAGGAAGACATACCAACATAATGGACGTTAGGGCGTACAGAGAAGCGGAAGGTGGCACCGAGCAATAGTTAGTGATCACAAAAGTGAGGGAAAAGTAGTACATCGTAAAGAGGGAAAGCAAAGGATAAATAAAAATCGAAGTAAAACTATTAGATAACCCTGGCGTAAAGGTAGATTACCAATCGAAGTTACAAATAGGTTCGAAATCTTAGCCGAATCGAGTAATAATAATGAAATTGATGAGAATAAGATGTGGAAGGCAATTCGTGACACTGTGAAGGGCGCAGCAAAAGAACGTGTAGGTGAGAAGAACGACAGGAAAACAACGCTTGGTTTGGTGAAGAATGCTTCATGAGGAATGAAAACTAGCAAGGAAGATGGGTAAATAATGAAAACGAAGCAAATGAAAACAACTATAGTCCCGCGAAACGTAACGCCACACGCGGGTTTAGAAACATAAAATGAAAATATCTGACACAGAGGAAAACGGTAAGACAAATAACATTAGGGATCCATACAAAAGGGTAAACTCATTATGAAAAGGTTACCAGCCAAGGCTAGGAATTATTAGGAATAAACGTGGAGATCTTCAAGCGGATCCGATAAAAATTCCCGATATACAGAAAAGCTATTTATATAAGCATCTTAATGTACACACCGGAGAAAGAATGTAAGAATATGAAATCCATACCGCACAACCATGGATACCCAAACCTAGCGAGACTGATGTAGAAATTTCGATAAAGAAATTGAAAAATTTTAAGTCGCCAGGAACTGACAACATTCCAGCCGAATTAATTAAAGCAGGAAGAGTAGCACTAGTCAAGGAACTACATAAACTGATAAAAAATGATAAGTGCTATAAAAGAAGAAGCAGCTTTAAAAGGAATGGAGAACCTCAATAATAGTTCCGAGTTTTTAAAAAAAGGAGCTAAATCTGACTAATAACTACCGCGGAATCACTTTACTCCCAACATGTTACAAAGCGCTAAGTAATATTCTGCTGACATGCCTAAGCGTATACGTAGAGAAAATAATTGGATAAGCTAAAATTAAGTGTATGGGCGGGGAAATAATTGGAAATCACCAATTTGGAATTAGAGAAACTATATTTACATTGGATCTGATTTTTCCCTTAAGAAAAATATTCGAGATGAAACGGGAATACAATAGGATGGTTCACCAGTTGTTCATAGACTACGAAAGCATATGACTATCAAAAGGAAAAAACTGTACAATATCCTGGTACAATTTGGAATTTCGAAAAACTTGTTCAACTAGAAAGGATGTGTCTTAGCGACCCCAAAAGCAGAATACGTGTAGGTAATAATATGTCAGATAGTTTCGAGATTCGCAGCGGATTGATCTCTTGTCACCACTACTGGTTAACTTTGCGTTATAATATGCAGTTCTGAAAATAAAAGAGGACAAAAAGGACTAATATTGAATGGCTTAAACTAACTGCTCGTATACACAGATGATGTAGATTTAATAGGGGACGATATAGTTGCACTACATTCATTCATTTTTATTCCATCTTAGAGCAGTATATTTGCTATCGACATCGTTCAAAATACATTAAAGCTACATTTACATGAAACGGACAAACATGCTTTAAATTAAAAATATATGTAACATATAACATTTGATAACATTAAGGATAGTATACAAATAATTTACATTTGAGCAGTCCTTGATAAAACATCATACAAGCTCCAAGAGCACACAAACAACAAAAACGCCATCAATAATGTTTCAAATACAACCCAACTAATACTCGGGCCAAAGTTAGTAACCACACAGCAAACAAGATCCATAAAAACAGTAATTTCTCGATATGAACATCTATACACCTTTGAGTCAACTCTTCACTTTCTCGTCAATACCATAGGCGCTGCATTGGATAAAATTACGTTTCAAATAAGATTCTAATAACTTTATATTTAATTCTTTCATATTTACCGGCAAAAGGTTATAGTTTTATTCCGTTAATAACATAATTCTTATGTATTGTATTTAGTCGGGAATACGGGAGTCGAATGCTGAACCATGTCCTGTACGATAGTTATTAACGATGCCAGGTGTAGTGTATAGTTCCCTATTATTTTTTATATATACCAATAATTGAAATACCTTAATACAAGGTAGAGTCATAATGCTCAACTCAGGAAAGGTAGATTTACGAGAATCAAAATTTCTCAGTCCTTTGATGGATCTAATCGATTTCTTTTGACATAAGAATATCTCCTTCGCGAAATAAGAATTACTCCAGAAAAGTGTCCCATATGAAATTAAAGAATGTACTAAAGCAAAATAGGCCGGAGGTTTTGAGACTTTTCAGCACATATAAATATTGTGCCAGTGTCCTTGATAACTGTTTGGTGTGGACTTTACAGTTCAGTTTTTGGTCTATGTGAATACCTAAATTTTTTACTGATTTTTTAAAAATTGTTTTTAAGTAGACTCAGTCAATTATAATCTGACCACACTCTTTAGCAGCCCTTAAAGTTTAAGTCCAGAAATTCAGCCATATGGCAACCTCGCAACATAAGTGACCACTGCGTGGGTTTTAATACAATGAGTGTATTAGTGCAGTTTTAGAGAACTAATCTTTGTGAAGAAAATAATGTTTGTATATCTAGTCGTGATGTGAAAAATATGTGAATAAAAGTAATCAGAAGTATCCTTTCTTACTGTTGGCCATAAAATAAATTATAATACAGCGATGTTGCTTCGTCCGTAATCATTAGTGATGAAGTTTCGCTTATTCGCACTTGGGACGTTAAATACTGTTTTTGAAAATTTTAACAAATTATACATGGTTTTCATATGTATAGAATCTAACAAAATAGTAGTCAGTAGAAGATTAGCTCATAGATGCACGAAACACTATAACTGAAACAAAAATAAGTTTTATATAGCTTTTACTTTGCTTTATTTCAGTAAGAGTTAAGCTTAAACTGTCTACCTGATACCTTCGTGGCCGTGCGCGCTGAGTCGCGTTACTTTTTTCCTCTTTTCGTCCATAAAGCTGGCGACGCGAGTTTGAATCCCGAAGCTTGCTCTTCTTTTCTCACAAAGCTCCGTCATATATGTTCGTATTGCATGAACGTATTAATTTGTAATTTGATTCCTGTCAAATGCAAAGAAATCTGACAACGATGACCATTCTTTCAGTAAGGGTAAACCATTTCAAGGTTTAGTCTAATAATTATATTAATAGTTCAAATAGTCATACCAAAATGTTTAGAAAGGAGCAGATTAATCGAGGTCATATTTGCTGAAGTCAAACTTGAGGTCAGTGACTCTCTACCTGCTTTACTGTAATTTAATCACTAGCAAGAATTCATAAAATGCAGAAGGCTAACCAAATGAAAAGGGTCTGCCAATTTTAAACACCAAATTAGAAATGGCTGGATAAATCGATATCACTGAAACCAAATTTGAAGTCAGTTTCCCTGTATCTGTTTTCGTTTAGGCGCTAGCTTCCATTACAGATGGAGGAATCAAAATTAAGAGGTCCAATATTTTAAGGTAGCCAACAGATAGAACATACCAGGTGGCCAGGAGAAATTAACGGAGCTATCTTGTTCTCGCTCGATCTAAAATCACATTGTTCTCACCTAAGGAATATCACTGGTTTCTTGATTTTGGTAAATTATACTATTTTAGAATTGCATTCTTTAAGTAAACATTTATCAGGTTGCATTGAATGGACAAAGAAGCAATTTCTGAGTAGCAGAATAATGGTTCCAAAATACAAGCTATGCTAGCTGCATTCCTTCTACTTTCTAAGGTAAGTTGGAGTTTTATAAATAAGGTTGGTGTATATTATTTCCCCCAAGTGCATCTAATCAAATTAATAAAATGTCTTACGATTTTGAAAGAAAATTATATTGGCGTAGGTCAGGATTTCTTAATATGGAGGTCACGACCCTCAGAGGGGTCGTGGGTTGTGTGTAAGGGGGTCGAAAGAGGAGGTGAAAAAAGAAAGGATTCCGCACTTCTTAAATGCAAATTGGGTTTCACTAACGGGCGCTCAAACTTGGCACACAGGTAGTTCATGCCATTGTGATAAAAATTCTCAATGGGCACAAAAACTTCTACCGACAGGATTTCGAGATATTGGCCGATGAAGGTCATAATTGCGTGCAATCGTTGATACCATGCTGAGTTCCGGAACGGCGAAATATCTCGGTTAGAATGAGTTCTTCTGAAAACTGGAAAGAGAGAAAAGTTGCAGAAAATGAACAGAACTAGCGGACGAATGGATGAACGAAAGTTTGTGCGGCCCTGTGTGGGCCCCAACTGCGATTTTTAAAATGGGAACACCCATTTTTTAATCAAGATTCTGTATCTACGAAAAAAAAAAATATCAGAATATGTCCTGGTCAAAACTGTAGGAAGTGAGTCCTGGGCCCCACAGGGCCGGAAACAGTATTACAGAGAAGTGTGAGATAAAAGTTGCAGAAAATCAACAGAACGATCAGACGAATGGGCCAACCAAAATCTGTGCTGCCCTGTGTGGGCCCCACGGGACGCAACTTCGATTTTTGAAAGAGGAACACCCGTTTTTTTATTCCATAGTCTGTATCTACGGAAAAAATCAGAATATATCGTGCTTAAACATGTAGGAAGTGAATCCTGGGCCCCACAGGGCCGGAAACACTAAATGATGAGATGCATCAAAAGGTCCGGAACGGTTAAATATCTAGAATATAATATCTCATCGATACCATGGTAATGCCTGGTGATGGGTGTGTGAGAACGAACAAGGAACAGAGGAAATATATATATATAGACCACCCCGCGGAGCTAGTGGTCACCGTCGCTGACTGCTGATCGTGGGTTCCGGGTTCGAACTGGAACGGGCTAGACTCCCCAAAGTCGTATAAGCAAGTGTTGAACTTGAAAATCTCTAAGCGAGGAGAGGTCGCTGGCACCCACTACTTGACGCCGATCATCAAACATTTCCACGTTTAGATCGTGACTCACTCAGAGACTTGACGTGTGGTATCTTTCGGCATCATCATATATTCAAGATAATACCATGGCCGAGCGAGAAGCTGAATTACAAGTGGATCTTGATCATGAACCTGGTTTCATCAGGTTTTTCTCACAATACAGAAATGCGACAAGACATCAGTTGTGGATAGCGTTTACTGACGATGTCGACGAAGAAGATAATCCCATTCTAGGGAGTTATTGCACTTGTCAATCTGGAGCGAGAACATTGACGTGCGCCCATATTGAAGCTGTAGTGTGGTATTTGGGTTACGCAAGACATCAGTTGCATGCAGGTGACATATCCCTCCACAGCTCTGTTGCATGTTGTGCTAGATATGTACACGAGTGGCTGGAAATACTTGATGTTTAGTAGCCATTGGTGAAGTATAGTGCTATTGGCGAAGCACCGCTTGAAAAAAGCTAACACACCAGAACTCGGAACCCCTTGTGTGGCGTGGAATACTGAGACAGCCTACCTATCTATACATCTAGATCTAGATAATAAATCACAGCCATATTCGATCCACTAACGGATGAGGCCTCTCCCCGGAGGGAAGAGATTGGTCCCACGCTGGATTGGACGAGGAGAGCCTAAGCTCTCACTGTGATCGCTACTGTCTTCTTTTCACAGTAGCTCCCCAATTGGATCACGATGCTGGGTAGACACTGTTCCAGGCCCTCTTCCTTTGGAAAACACCCTTGGCACAGCCGGGAATCGAACCCGGGACCCATGATCAGTAGTCAGCGACGGTGACCACTATCTCCGCGGTGTGGTCTACATTTATCGACGAAATATTATATTCTAGATATTTAACCGTTCCGGACCTTTTGACGCTTCTCATCATTTAGTGTTTCCGGCCCGGCCCTGTGGGGCCCAGGACTCACTTCCTACATGTTTAAGCACGATATATTATGATTCTTTTTCCGTAGATACAGACTATGGAATAAAAAAACGGGTGTTCCTCTTTCAAAAATCGAAGTTGAGTCCCGTGGGGCCCACACAGTGCCGCACAGACTTTCGTTCATCCATTCGTCCGCTAGATCTCTTCATTTTCTGCAATTTTTCTCCCTTTCCAGTTTTCAGAAGAACTCATTCTAACCGAGATATTTCGCCATTCCGGAACTCAGCATGGTATCGACGATTACACGCAATTATTTTTTGTGCCCACTGAGATTTTTTATCACAATAGCATGAACTACTTGTGTGCCAAGTTTGAGCGCCCGTTAGTGAAACCCAATTTGCATTTAAAAAGTGCGGGGTTCTTTAACCACATTTTGTAGATTAAAACTAATGAATTTCTAAGACGGTATTTTATTTTGCTTATTGCTTTACTAAAATAATGTAATTTATTGAATAGTTTTGAATAATGTAATTAGGATGTTTATTATTAAATATAGCAGATCAACGGGCATGTTTTGAAATGTCATGTTTTTATTTATTTATTTATTCGCCTATCACAGAGCAATTGCTCCAATGAAGAAGATAGGTGTTACCTAGTACAATCAGTGTTTGAAACAATATACATTTTACAATTCTAAGATATAATATATATGCTGAAAACATAAGCAAATTTGCCTAACATACATACTGCAAACTCAAAATTCAGGTAATAGAATACAATACAATTATACACAATATACACACACAGACTCGCACACACGCCCAGGCATAACTGGACTATGTATATTTCGTGAAAAAAAAAAACGATAAGAAGAAAAAAATATTAGAGAAGAGACAAGTTATACATAGGAGAATATATAAATATAGTATACAATTAACATAGATTATGAACTCATGATATTCTAGAAATTAAATGCTTATCGTCGTTTGCTTGATGTTTACGATGGCTTGTGCCATTTACTACTTGTTTACATTATGAAACTTGTAGTACACACAACTATTATTTGTTTATGTCTTGAATGAGTGACACGTACTCTCCGGCACGTGGATCATATATTACTCCTTAGTAAGGTACTCTCGATGTATCCAGGGACCTGTGTGGGACATGCTGGTACTACCGCCACCCGTAACTTCCATTTACCCTCTTACCCAAACGAAAAAATTCTCAAAGCCATTTTACATAATTCCGTAAACTGAGTGGCTACTGTTACATCTGTCCGCACAAACACCAACGTCTACTAGCAAGGCTCCTTCTCAAGCGCGTAGCAATATGGAGTCAAAGAGCCGGTCCCTCTCCTAAATTCAGATTTCTATGTACAATTAATGTAAGTTTAGACGTTTTCATATATATTTTACATACATTTAATGAATTTTACAAATATTCCCAGCTGAAATAGTTTTTATGCATTGAACTTCCTTCCCTTGTAACGACCTTGAAGCTCCGTTCCACTGTATTTTATTTCAGACAGTTTTGTTTCGTTTATATTGAGCTTCAATAGGGAAGGATTTTTACTGTATGGATCTCCGGATACTCTTTGCCCATCGCTTATAATTTTTCTAGCAATGGTATATATTATCGCTTCCTTTTGTTTTCTTTATTCTGGCGTAAAGTTTCTTTCTCTTGAACTACCTTTGAAGCATCTTCCGTTTATTGCCGATCAACTGATTGCATAAACAGTCAGCTGTTGTCATTGGACGCGAATCAATGATTCATCTTAATTATGTGGTTCTTTTCTATTGGCAGGTCTTTCCGCCAGAGTAAGGCTTTGGTCGTAAATAATTATTAATTTAAGTAATTTTATTTAATATTTATTGATTTCTTCACGTTTGGAAATTTTAATTTGCCCTTTCGTTTAGAGTGCTGAAATGTGAGAATTGTGGTCTTTCTGGTTGAGAATCAGGATCTGTTAACAGTGTTGTTTTGATGCGCATTTCGATCGTCATCGAAGGCGGTGAAAGGGGTGTGTCCTTGTTAGTCACAAGAAAACAACATGGCAAGAGGCAGGCAACTGAACTTCAGTTTCCAATCTAAAAACATGAAATCTAAATAAAAGTATTCGCGTTTGACGTTCATTCAGTTGCCTGACAGGTAATACATATATATATATATATATGTGTAGGTGAAATCCAATAAGACCATCTTCGCCGCTACCAGGTTAGCAGAGAAATAACAATTTGAAATCGTGGAACAAGTTTCGTCTCTTTTGACATACATCTTGTGACGTTAGTGAAGGAAGACATCTTCGAAACTTTGTGAAATTATTTTTATTGCCATTTTGAATTTCTGAAACTAAATCTCCTTAACAATATTTGCTTTCGGTTGTCATTTAATATTCTGTTCGAAACGTTTAATCTATCCGTCTTGATTTTTTATGTACAAGGTGTAATTTACAGCATGCAAAGCTAAGCTGGTACGGTGAACATGGGCTGTCCATATGTTTAAGTTGCTGCGCTATACAATAGCTATGACCCGTTAACTAATTTCTCCCTCACCACCTCATTACTTGAAGGATTCTCACATTTTAAATTTTGAATGTTTTATTTAAACTTTTAAATATGTTCTTTAGCTACTGTTTCCAGAAAAGCTCACTATAGTTTTAACCTACGTTCAGTGGTAGACCGCGTTAGTTTTCTTTCGATCGTTAACACGTGAAATTTTACCAATGAATATATGCGTAACTGACACGATCGTAAGACTTGTTCTGAATTAAACATGTGTAAAGAATTTAGGTCATCATACCAGAAATGTATTTCAATAATTTTGTTCATAAAAAAAGCAGTGACTTATAAATTATTGCGAAAATAAGAATTTTAACTTGAATTGCTATAAGCGAACTTGTTTTGTTAAATCTAATTTCAGTCCAACTGCTCTCAAATGTGCACATCAATGAACTGAACAATTTTTTTTTCTTTTTTTTTTCAAATCGAAACTACGATCTGTCGGGAATATTTTCTTCAAGTCATGTATTTTCCAATCTTGTCAGAAATTATTTTTTTCCAGAGTAAATTTTGTAATACTTAACTTGGACAAACATGTTACTGTGTGTGTCCGTAACTAAACCAGATGTTTCTTTATTGAAATAAACAATGAGTGAAAAGGGTTTAAAACTTTCACTGTCGAAACTTTAACAAGCAGTAGTAGCTCAGTGATTAAATTTTGAAAAAGTTATGCGTTTTTACAAAATGTTATATTTTGAAGTCAAACTACTGTGCTCAGTGCAAGAGTTGTTACGAACCGTAACTTTGCTTTCTTTAAAGTGAATGCACGTAATATAATTATTTAAATTGATCAATGCTTTGATTCCACTTTAGTATCTTTTCACGACCGGGGTTTGATTTCGTGCTAGTTGAATTCAATACATTAACTGTAGTGCCTTGAACACTAGGTGACAATGTCGCTGTCTTCTGGCAGATAAGTAGTTTACTAGAACTTTTGTTCCTCTTACTTCTCTTTCTGCCAGGACACGGCGAATGCCACTGGTGTAGTCAACAGTCATGGGTTTTACTGTAGTATGCGGTTCGTTATCCTGTTCATGTATGTTTTATGTCCTCGCAGTGTTTTTCTTTAACGAGTTCTACGATACTTCGACGTGCCACATATTTAAGTTAAAGGTTCGAATTTCGGCACTTTGTGTGTGTTATGAATAAACAGTTTATAATCTCCAGTCTGATGACTGTTTTCTCAGAGGTTAGAACTACTCAGGCACCTTTCTGGGCTATGTGGTGGGTCGTTCTCAAAATTCTCTCCTCTGGTGGGGTGGGGAATCCTTTTTCTCTCTCTCTCTCTCTCTTCCCCCTCCTTTTCCTTCGTTTTATTTTACATCTTTGCTATTCTTCATGTTTATTTACGTTTCGGTGATCGCGTGTTCCCTCTTCGGGATTTCTCCAGTACTCGAATGTTCTCTCTAGTATAATATATCTTATATAAGTTATTTCTGCTGTGTCAGTTTGATGCCTTATTTTACTTGTTCAATGCGTGGTTGTGGGTGATGACCTAGTCTGGTGAAACTGTGTCTTAGCTCTCGAGTAACCTTGTTGAGAAGGTTCAGCTAGCTGGTTTCCAGTCTGTCATTGAAATTGACTCCTTACGAGTGTTACCCACTAGCCCATTTGAATGTGAAGTTTCGCGTTCCTTTCTTTACCCTTCTTTAGGGAAGAAAATCCTGTTTGTGAAGCCAACGTAAAGAAAATTGAAGAAATGAACCTAGACTTCCCCACGATCAACAATATACCAATTCAACAAACCAGTACTACAAAAAATCTAGGTGTAATCTTTGATTCAAACTTAAATTGGAATGCGCATGTTAAACATACAGTAAAAAAAATCAATTTCCAAATTGAAATGCCTGCATCCTCTCAAACATATTTTAAACTCAGAAACGAAGGCTCATTTGGTCAAAACGCTTATTATGCCTAATATAGACTATGGTTGCTTGGTCTACAATAACTTAAGTAATATTTTAAATTATAAGCTGCAGAAAATTCAAAAAAGTAGCGGCAGATTTATTTTCAATGTAAAGAGAAGAGAACACATATCCCCTTATCTCAAAAGACTTAGGTGGTTAAATGTAGAAAATAGAAGAAAATATCTTGGCTTAGCATTCTTTCAAAAAATCCTCATACAAAAAGCACCAACATATATATACGACAAAATTCGACCATACATAAAATCAAAGAAGCAAACTAATTTAAGACATAAAACACACCTCACTGTCCCGATTCACAAAACTACATTGTATAGTAAATCTTTTCTCATAGCAACCATAAAAGAATGGAATAAACTACCAAGGTCACTGACAGCAAACCAAACGTTTCAAACTTTCAAAAAGAATTTAGAATCGCATCTTTTGTTCAAAGGATGATCTATTGCACAGCTGCTGAGCTATTTCAATACAAGTTGACGCATTACGCAAAGGTAGAAAACAATTAAACTTTTCATTATTAACTTTCAATTTTGCTATTCTCTTCTTTGTATATTCCTTTTTATTTAAGTGTAACCACTTCGTCATGTTAATTACTGTTTTTTTTATGCGCATTATAATACGTGTTTTTTTATTTCCTTCATTATATTATTTATAGCCATTCATAGCTTATATTTGTATATATACAGTATATATATATATATATA